>JAQIXA010004863.1:0-10475 GCA_034699045.1 Nanhermannia cf. coronata Gr-Ori-00579 | reverse complement strand
AAATTGGCTTCAAGCTTGAAAATCTTCAGGCTTCAAGCCTAAACAGATTTGATTTGGCTTGTGGCGAAAGGTCTCTAATAGAGAATAGAGGATACAGGTAAATACAGGATTCGGTTATGGATCATTGCATTGCAATGCTTTGCTTGTTAGTAAAAATAGTCTGTTTTTGGTATGACTTGAGAATTTTTTTATAGATGAATTGATCAATTAAATAATCATCAAATTAATGATCATTGATCTTGATCATTGATTAATACCCTATCCATCAATAAATCAAATCAAATCAATAGTGATCGATCAGGCAAACAGCAGGCAGGGCCTGGCAGGGGCAGGTTTTGACTTTTGTTAGAATTAAGATTCAGATCAGGATCAGGAATCCTGATCCTGATTCAGGATCAGACTCACGATCAGACCAGCTAATTTTAGTTTTAGTTTTAAATTAGGTAAATCAGATAGATTGATTGCATTTTTAATGCCAAATTACTCTAAACTCTAAACTAACTATCTTGTCCATTTAAGCTGATTACGATCGAAGGTTAAAATTAAAGGGCACATTATTAAGATTTAGAATTTAGAATTTAAAATTTAGATATAGAATTAAGTAGGTTACGGTTAGTTGATAGGAGGAACTTGGCTGGATAAGGTATAAGTACGAGGTACTTGTAAGGAATTGGACATAACTTATTTGATTAAATTTTAGCAAGCTGTTAGATTAGATTTAGAATTTAGGTAGGTATTTTAAATTTTAATTATGGTCTTTTTAAGTAGTATTATGATGAAGATGACTATTTTTGCATGAAATTAATATAATTTTCTTAACTATTTGTGTATTTCAACAGGATATCTTTAATAGCGATGATGAAGATATGGAGCCGATGAGGAATCAACTGCAAGTTCTTCGGTCAATATGGGAAGATACTCCAGCACGTCCGTCTCCACCAAATTCAGCAGATCCAGATGTGCCACTCTCTTCACAAAACTCGCAGCCAGCAACTTCAACACCAACACCACCTGCTGCAACATTTGCTCCATCACCTGCTGCAACATTTGCTCCATCACCTGCTGCAACATATGCTCCATCACCTTCTCCAACACCTGCTCCACCTCCTCCAACACCCACATCTGATGGTCTACACTCGTCATCTTCTGGAAGCCCTGTTTCTAAGTTTTCCTATGCTGCTGCTGCTGGAGGTAGCAATCATCCTCAGAATCCTCAGAATATACAGGACCAGTACCAAAATCAATATCAACAACAATTGGCTTTGAAATCAACCGAATTTCCTGTTCCTTGTAGAGCTCAAGGACCACGACCAATGGGTAGACCACCACAAGAACAACAATTTAAATTCCAGCCACAAAAATTTACACCACAACAACAACAGGGATTTAGACCACAACAGCAACAATTTAAACCTCAGCATCAACAAGGGTTTAGACCACAACATCATTTTAAGTTGCAGCAACAACAATTTAAGCCACAGTTACACAAGGCTCAGCAACAAGGACAGGACCAGATTATTGAGAATTTGCAGCAACAAAATTTCCAATATCAACAGTTTATTCAACAACAACGTAGAATCATTGCACAGCAACAACAACAACAACAACAACAACGACGACGACAAGAGGCGCAAAAATTTGCACAAATGCATCCACCTCAAGTCCTTTCACACATTGACTTCAATAATAATGTCATTAACATTGTTCCTCGTCCTCAACACCCAAATGAAAATCAAAAGCAACAGCAACAACCTACAATGATGAACGTGAACATCCATCGGCCACCAGTCATGATCTATCATAGCACCAGCGCCCCATTTGGAACACCTCCTCCTGGATTCAATGTCATTCGTATTGGTCAACCACCTCGACCACAACAGGAGTTTGTTTGGTAACCTATAGTTTTAATTTTTATTTTTTTTACAAAGTTTTTATTCAATACTAATTGAAAAATTTTATAGTAAACAAGCAAACAATTACAATTGCAGTAGGCGTAGAACATAATCTCCAGTATACGTAGAACCTGACTAATATCGTGCTGTAGCTGTAGTATTGCCGTAGTATTGAGTATTGTGCTGTAGTATTTATAATGTAACTTTGTTACTTATTTTAATTATAATTATAACATAGATTAACTTAATTACATTATTCATATACATATGGGCTCACATTTTATTTTTATCTTTTATTATCATTTTAGCAAGTATCGCCGTCGAAGACATAACATTCCCCCAAGACTTCAATCAGAAAATTGAATTCCAAATTCCAACTCCAACCTAAATTACCAAATTACCAAATCGAATCATCCTTCTATCACCTATTAGTTGTAGTCATTTGAAATGATATTTCTTTACAAATATTTATAAAAATAGAAAGCTATATAGTTTTAATGAAATCAATAGTTAGTAGTTAATACGACAAGTAGTTAATAGGAAGTTAGGTATCAATAGTTTAATCACAGAAAGATAATCTTCTATATGTATTTATATTAGTTCATCATAACTTCACATTACTTTATTTATATACTTTGTGTTTTAGTCTAGTCTAGCTAGATAATAGCTTTTATCATAATTATAATTAGTTGTTAATGTTGAATGTGATTAAGTTAGAACTCGCATTCTTATTCTTATTCGTTTTGTAAGTAATTAGAATTAGTAGTGTATCTGTAATCTATAAGTATTGGCAGGCACTTTTAAATTTTAAATTGATCAAAATTTATGAATATTTGTCTAGTTTTTGATAATATTCATTTGCAATATGCATTATGCATGATAGTACTTTTCTTTAAAGTATATTAGTTAATTATATGTTAACCTAAAATTAAAATAGGTTGTTAAATACATAGTTATTTATATCTGTAATTAGAAAATTATAAATATTTAAAGATTCCTTTCCTCCTTCCTAAATAACTTATATATTCTATCTAAAAATCTTTTAGTCTATATTCTATATATTATATGCGTGTTTTAATTTAATTGATTGTTGCGAGAAGATTTGAGAGAGATGTAAGATGTGAGATGAGAATAATAGGAATAATATTATTAGAATGAGATAAGTGATAGCTAGCGATAAGATAAGTTAGATTGTTCTTGTACTTGTAATGTACCATAATATTTAATATGTTTTCTACTCTAACTATAAGATAAGTTTATAATATAATTGCATTGTTAATTTTAATGTTAATGCTATTGATAAAAGATTAATAAATTATAATTAGATACTTTAAAATTTATACATATTTAACTATTGGGTTTAGAGAACGGAAATTATTTACTTTCTATCTAGTCCTAGTCTTAACCTTCAGTAATTCAGCTCAGCTTTGAAAAATATAATTTAGATCACTTAACTATACGTATCTACTTTACTATAGGTAATTAGTAAATTAGACTTCTATGAGGTATTTTATCTTAACTTTAACAAAATCGGGTTTTCAGAGAATAATTATTATTCATTTGCTCAATTTACCCCAGAATTTGATTAAGAAACAGAAAAGGCAGGAAAGCAGACAGAGCTTTCGAGTTTGGTTTTTTGAGGAGAACGAAGAAATAAAGTTTTTTTTACTTTTTTGGTCTGCTGCATTTCAGCTCAGCTCTGAAAAATCTGGTTTTTTACCCTCAATTTGACACGTAAGTCTACTTCACTAACTATATTATTGATTGATAGCTAGTGACATTGAGTATTTTTTACTATTATTTTAGTAATTAGGCATAGCATGTGCATGTATCAATGCAATGCAATGCTCAAAAAATAAAATCATCGATGAATTATACATATATCAGATCAGTAGGTTCATATTACAGTGACTAGTATATGACTAGAATGCGACCACTCGAACTCGCACTACTCGAATACTCAAACTCTGTAAATTACTTACGAAAATAACTAATTTTTAAATACATTGATGATTCTTTTTAGTGCTAGCACCAGCACCACCACTACTGCATTCCCTGCCTAACTGACTACTCTAACACCAAAGACGCCAGAGTTGTGTGGAGCTCTTAAAAGTAAGTTTACAACCTTTTACAAACTAACTAACTACAATTTAATTATTCGTTAGCTTCGTTAGCTAGCTTTTTTATGACATCATTCTTCATAATCTATTTTATTTATATTATAGTGAAGTGTATGGTGTTGGTGGTAAATTAAAAAATAAGAGAATAAAATCGGGATCGGCAGTCGTGTTTTCGAGTGTGGTGATTGTCCTCCAAAGCAAAAAGGTGATCATCAAGCAAGTTTAACATATTATTTCATCATTAAGTTGCAATTTAAGAATTGGTTGCTCATCGTCGTAGTGTTGTCTTTGTAAGGTGTCAACTGACAAGAGTATTGAGTACTTAAAAGGACACTGGAAACTCAAAACCAAGGTTAGTTGTTATTGTCGTTATGCTACTTGCTTTATTTTATTAGGTATGTTATGTTATGTTAATGTTTTTTTTAGATTTTTATAAATGTTGTGTTGTAATTCATTTTCTTAGTTTATTTCGGTTAGTTGGCCTATATGCTATTGTTATAAATGGCGTCGTTAAATGACCATATATTACTTAATTTGAAAGATCATTGAAATATAACATACATATGGTTATAATACTAATACTATACAACATGTGAATTGTGCACCTCTTTGTAAATGTAAATAGGTAGGCAGCTGTATGTATTTCTATATTATATTTTTATATACATAATATAGTGCTGTGCTATTTTTATTCATGTCATATTTCTATCTTAAAATTTAACTTGGTATTTCTAATTTTTAGAATCAAGCAGAATGGCAGAACTTGGTGAAATATTCGAAGAAGATGCTCAAGGAGGTGATTCTGAATCTAATGTTACTGAAAAAATGACTGTGCCTGATGTTAAGAATTCGAGCGACAATGAGAATTTAGAATCATCGATGTCAATAAATAATAATGGTTCCAAGACACCGTCTATTAATGGTAGTATAGGAGCGGAGAATGAAAAAGAAGAAGAAGAAAAAACCTCACTAATTCAATCAAAAAATGTTGAGAATGAAGGAAAAGATCTTGTTGGTGGTGACAATGAAACGAAGAAGAAAGTTGATAATACTGATGGTGATGCTGGACAGAAGAATGTATTGTCAAAACTACAAGTTAAAGGCATCACTGATGATCTCATTGACCCATCACTTGGTTATCTGAAAGAATCGAATTTAAAGCATCCTATAAAAGGTTTCCTTGAAGAGGAGGAAGACCGTGTGTTTACTCAGATTTATGATAATTCGACAGTACTCATCGAAATAGTTAGAAAGCTAGAGAGACAAGAAGTAGAGCGTATCACTAAATTAGTAAAATCTTATGGCAAACCTGTTGAAGGTAATTACTAATTAAACCTGTAAAATAATTAAATAAGCAGAAGCATACTTACTACCTATTCTATATTAATAAAATATTTAAAATTGTCACTTTATTCATTTTTTAATAGTTCCTCGAAGATTTTATAAAATGAAAATTGGGTCAGCCATATATCTAAAATATTTATCAAGTGAAGAAAGGCAAAAAAGGGCTAAAAAATTGAAAAGATTTCGAAAGGCTATAATGTATGATCCTAAATGTACGAGTTATCCTCCACAGACATTTGAGCTATATAAAAAACCTTTTGAACTTGGTAAGTTTTCAATGCTACTACTTACCATTAATTCTTATTTACCTAGGTATAATCTTTATCAAAATAAAATTCTAAATTCATTTTATTATTCTTTATTAATATAATATAGGCTGGAAAAGGGAATATGTTATGAGGTCAAATACAGGACTAAGCAAAAAGACTGGGGATGTGTATTATTATCCACCTGATGGAGGAAAATTGAGGAGTTCACGTGAACTTGCAGTTTACCGTAAGTCTTTCATCTTTTTAAAATTAAAATATACATGGTACCTAGGTAGTATTATTTATGATTTAATTTTAAATTAATATCTATAGTTTAATAAAGCTTTAGCTAAACATTTCTTATTTTAAAATATACAGTTAGCAAAAATCCTCAACACAGTATGCTGTCTTTGGATCATTTTTCCTTTTCGAAGCTTCCCGTTGGAATTAACGATACAGCTCGAGAAATGGTTCGTACTGCATATGATGGAAAAGAGTCGCTATTTAGAAAAGGTGGTCCTTTACCAAATAGAAAATCGATTGCATTTTCTGCAAAAAACCCAGCAGTTAAAAGACAATTAGAGGGGCTTCCTCATCTTTCACCTCAAGTTAAAAAAAGTTCTACTTCTACTCCCAACTCTGCGAAAAGGATAAATGTAGATTCACCTTCAAATGTTCAGCTTAAAAGTAGTAGCTCACGTCGATCAATTCAACCACCGAAAAGATATGCTGGTGTTAATCAACCACAAGAAAAAAAACAAAGAGGAACAAAAAGGGAAAGAGAAGAGTCATTTGAAGACAGGTAGATAAATTACTAACAGATAAATTTCATTAATGTTTAAGTTTATATGAAAATAAGAATGATAAGATAAATAACATTTTAATAACTTTTTTTTAAATTTAAGTTCGTTGATGGAGATGGAGATGGGAATGCTTCCGCCCCAATTTGAAGATTCTCAATTAGGTTCAGGGAAAAATCCTGAGTATATACCAGAAATCAGAAAACGTGGAAGACCCTTTTCAAAGTTTGATCCAAGACAAATGAATGAATTTAATTTTTCTCCTGGAGCTAACCGTGGAAGACAAAGTAGTGGTATAAGTAGAGGAAGAGGAAGAAAAGCTGGTGGGAGAGATTGTCATGAAGCGAGTTATAACAATTACGAAGGGGATGGGATGTTTCAAATTTCAGCTATACATAAAAATCATCAGTCGATGCTTTTTTCTGCGTAAGAGTTTTTAGTCATATTACGACTACGATTATGATGGATTCATTTGTTTTAACTTATAATAATATTGCTGTAAAATGTTTAGGATGGGAAATTTGGAGAATGAAAATGCATGGAAATCATCTTCAGGATCTGGAAATATAGCTGATGATGGAGAGTTATTGCCCTCGAAAACAGAAGAATTATTACCCTGTTCTATTAGATGCCCTGGTAAGTATTATACATTTTTATTACAGTCATTATTTTAGATTTTTTAAAAAGCTAATGATGAAATGACTTATTAGGAATGACTGGAGATGTGCCAACTCTTCAATGTAAAAGATGTCTTTGTCTTTATCACCCTGCATGTTTGGGCTATCCAACGAGTATTAATATTCCAGATTTTATATGTTCCGTAAGTTTTTATTAAATATTAATAAATTTTTTTATTTTGTATATGTATTAAATATTAATTTGTATTTATAATTTTAAATATAAAGAATTGTGAGGATGATGGCATTAAAAGTCCGGTGAAAATGATTCAACAGCAGAAGGTTCAACAGCAGCAAAAACCACCTGTCATTGGAAAGCAACCGGGTATAAAATCAGGGATTGGAGGAAATAATAATAAGAAGAAACCGCTTATTCCCCCGTTGGTTCGAGGAAATAAACCATCTTCAACTGCTGGCAAATTTCGTCCACCCAATGTGATTCCACCTCGTATTCCGCAATTACAACAAGCTGAAGCAAGCCGTAGTTCTCCTAATCGCTTAGGTTTAAACCCAAGAGCATCGATGATAAATTCAGGTGATGGATTTGTTAAACGTGGACGAGGACGGCCTCCTAAAGGTAAAGATTTTCTTATTAACTTGATACCATTAGATACTATGTACTCGTATTTATTATTACAATGTTAAGTCATTGCATACTATACTATATTCTACTATTTTATTATAATATAAATAACCGTAATTGTATAATTAAAATATTTTTCTTATATTATACTATTTCATCAATTAGGAAATCCAATTCTCTCAAACTTGACAATCACACCAATCTCACAAAGAAAAGTAAAAGTTCCGAGTGTTCCAAAATTAAATCCAGTGTCAGTGCGACCATATTCTACAAGTATGGGTCTTCGGGGAATTCCATTGTCTTCGCAAAAAGACCAACAACTATCTTTTACAACATTCAATCCTACAAAATTAGCAGGTAACGAACCGAATTCTACATCATACAAAAAATTTCCACAAAGTGTAGTAACAATTGGTCAAAAACAATTTATTGCAATTCCTAATCTTTCTTCTCCAGTCCCCTCAAATAATCGATCATCATCTGTTTCTGTGTCAAAAGTTAAAAGCGACAATAAGTTGGACGCAGCTCCCCCAGTTCTTGCTAAAAAGAGTGTTGTTAGTTTTACTGGCTCTGATAATAATGGAGAAAATAATAAGGGTACGAAAACGATGTTCGCCTTTGGAAATGAAAGAGTTCGAACAGTTCAAGATATGACCATAGAAAAGGTCGATGAAGAGAAGGTCGATGGAGAGAAGGAGCTGGAGAACACAAATAAGGAACCAAAATGTAAAGGCCTTCGAAAGATCCCAAATGAAGAAGAGTATTTTAAAGAACATCCAACAGAAAAGGAAATTTATGAGAAGGCGAATCCTGAAACTGAAAGCAAGGACTTGAAGAGCATGTCCCCGAGTTTGGAGATAAGTATGGAAAATGTGAGAAAAATTGACGATGATTTAGAAACTGTAATGCTAAAGACTCTAGATGAGCAAACTAAAGTTGAAGCTGAAACTTTAGTTGAAGCTAAAGCTTTAGTTGAAGCTAAAGATATGATTATCATTGAGAATCAAAAACAGACAAATGAGGTTGACAATGTTCAAGAATAATTTAGATACATTGCAACATAATACAAAATGTAAAAGTTAAGTTAGATTTAGATACCATATAAATATTTTCATTTCTTTCAATTTCTATCTTTTAAACTTTCTTCTATACTTACTATAAATAGGTACTTACTTACTAAATAGGTAGGCATTATAAGTAAGGTCTGTTTTTATTATTAGTTAAAAAGGAATAATTATAATTGCATTTTGCTTAGTTAGTTTATTATTTTAGATGTTTTAAAAAGTAGTAACCTATTTAGGTAATATGAACTTAACTTTATAGTTTGTTTAATTTAATTTGGCTTAGAATAACTAGATTTTGGTCTAATTTGAAATTTGGCATGCATTTACTATAAGTGTAAAATTGAGGTTAAAATATAGTTTTTCATAGCTGAATTAGACCGAACTTGAACTGTAAATCGTTATTATGTTTATATAGGTAGTATATAAATATTATATTATATCTTATACTTGTTGACAAAAAGAATTTATTTTTTGAATCTAAACTAAACCTGTCGAATCTAATTTCTAATGCCCATATACCAGAGTATATGGGCACCTACTTTCTACTAAGGATGTTACTAGACTTGAACTTGAACGAATACAAGTTTGAAATCAATTAATTATCTTTTAAAAATTTTACTTATTTTATTTATTTTAAAAGTGTATGAATGAGAGAGAGAGGAGAAATAACTGATTCCTGATGGGGGATTAATTGCTGATTTAAAAATGTTAACTTTTCTAACTTTCATGTTAATTCAACTCTATATTAATACATATTATGATGTAATGATTTATATAAAGATATCTATTATAATTTATAGTAAAAATAAGTATGTATTTTTGATATACTTTTATAATATATTATTATAAAATTCTGTTGTAAAATACCTAATTGATCAAATGTTAATTTGCTAGTATTATCATTATTATTGTTTGTAGATTGTAGTTTATTCTATTAATAAAAATTATAATATAATATATCATTCATTACTTGAAGTAGGTAATGATTATTTATACACCTGTTTTATAGTGATGTATAATATAATTATAATTTATCTTATCTTACTTTTATATTATTATGATGATCTGAGATCTGATAATTTAGGATACGAATATAACTACAGATAGATATTTTAGTTACTTAATTATAAAATTAACGACAATAATTGATTGTAAACTGTCTGTTAATTTACCTAAATTATAAGAAGTAATAGGTTTTTTTACAATTAACTTTGTACCTCAGCTCTTAAGACTAATATTATGCTCCTATTATTTAATTTTAATGGGAAATTATACGATTAGGAAAGGAATTAGAATTAGATGATATACCTTACCTATATGATATGATACTAGTTACTAGATGATCCTTTTTATATTTTTAAAAATGTCTTGCAGTTATAAACCTGTATGTATATGTAATTAGTTAATTACCTATTATAGAGATATATATTGTAAAGTTTCTTTTAAAAATATTACTTGTTCATTTAAGAATTTACTAAATGTGTAGTTTAAAAATATAGGTATGTATTAGGAGGTGTATTGTTTGAGAAATAGATGATTTTTAATTTTTAACTATCATAATCGTAGATAATGTAATCAAATGTATTTGATAACTACTATCTAATTTTAAGCAAAATGAATGTATTGATAAAATGTAAGATTAAGATTTGTTGAGTTTTTATCAAATATAGAAAAACTAGCATTAAGCCCAGCTTCGCAAGGGCATTTTGAGCGGAAAATTCAAATTTCTGAAAAGAAAATTTATTTT
>JAQIXA010004862.1:0-10476 GCA_034699045.1 Nanhermannia cf. coronata Gr-Ori-00579 | reverse complement strand
GGGTAATCGATGACGGAGATTCCGAATTTGACATCCATTTAACCAGAAAATTGACCTTTGACCCCGAAAAATGGGGTGACTTGGAAAGTTTTAACGCTTTGCTCGCACAATTTATAATCAACTTCTAGTGAGTTGATCAAAGCCTAGTAAGTATAAGATACCCTTTTATAACTAGTGTAGGTATTATAAGAATTTAGCACCTACCTTATAATTTTAAATAAGTAGACTCAAATACACAAGTCTAATATTTTTTCAATAAAATTCTAATAAATTTCTAATTTTTGTATCTATAGGTACATATTATAATGTATAGTATGCAGATACCTAAGTTTATAGATTAGAAAAACTTGAAAACTTGAAATTATCAGATTATCTTAGGAGTTTTTAATGACTTTTTGCAAAAATTAAGCAAAATATTTGAGGTCAATGGGTAGGTACAGGTGCATTATCATTATCAAAAATAAACCCATTAACCTCATAGTGCTTACAAAGTACAGTACAGAGTCATTCATAATAAAATAAGATGTAGAAAATATTCAGGATTTAAAATAGTATAAACTAAATCGGATTTTTTAACAAGTAAGATATGAAATCGATGGGAAATTTAACGGAGATCACGAATCTCAAAACCTTTTGATGATATGATAAACAGGTCAAAAGTTAATGGGTCAATGAACTTGAGACCCTTTTCATGGGAGAAAAATTGAAAAAAAATTGAAATACCTAGAACAAAATTGCTCTAAAAGACATGAAATTTCAAAATTTATGATTCCCAGGTGCTCGAAAACCGTAAATATTGACATTTCAAGTCTTTTAGAGTGATTTTAGCCTAGGTATTTCAATTTTAAAAATTTTTCTCCTATAGAAAAAGTCTCCAGATTGACTCATAACTTTTGATCTGTTTAGTATAGCATTTAAAAAATTTCAGATTCTTTGATCTCCGTTAAATTCCCCATCGATATCTTATTTGTTCAAAAATCTGATTTGGTCTTTTAAAGCCTTACCTTACCATCTTATTATGAAACGCCTTGTACTTACTGAACTCAATAACCCTAAAGGCAAATTGACTCAATGTACATACTAATATTGGATAGGATTTTGACCCAATGTATCTACTTAGGCTTAAAATTGCATCTCTAAAAAAAACCTTGGGTTTTGATTGAGATGATTTATACTATGGACATAATTAGAATTAAATCTAAAAATAGCTGTTGAACTAGCGTTTAAATAAACACTTTCCAGGAAATGAATTTTACAGTACTTACTTGTATTATCTCGTACAAGTACTGGAAATATTGAAGTAGGAAAAGCTTTTATAGAAAGAAAATGTCGCAAATAATTTGCTCAGATTGACGAGTTCATTAAATCTGTATAATTTGATTTCTCTTGGTTTTTGTGTGGGTTATTTTTGCGGCTTTTTTACATTGAAAATTTTACACTTTTTGAATTTAAATTAGAAATTCATTTGAATAAACAAGTGTTTAATTTCATCCATATTTTGATTGAATTAACCCCTAGATTTTTAGTCTAACTTTATCCTTGTATTAAAATTAACACAAAATATTATTACTTTAGTTTAGATTAGATTAGGTTAGGATTTTTAAAATTTTGGGTTAATTTCATAAAAAGGTAAGGTTAGACTTAAAATAAAAAGGGCAAATTCAACTAAAATAGGGATGAGATTAAAGTGGATATATATGATCAAGTGTAGAGTAGGGTTTCTTCATAAGGAACCTTTGCTAGATTTTGAAATCACATAATTTAGAGATTTCACTGTATCTTAAATATACTACAAAATGGCAAAAATTGACCAGAAAAGTCAAAATTTAGTTTATAAAATTTCATTCTTATAATGATAAACTATTTCATCCCGAAAAAACTCGACTTTGACTTTGAGATTACAAGTAGAATAGGGTAAAATCAAGGTTTTCCGAGCTGATTTATACAAGTAGAGTGTAGGATAAGAGATAATTCTGAATAATTAAAAGATTTATTACAACCCAATCAATTGAATATTTCATACCTCTAGGTCTATAGTATAAGTCAGTTTAGGAATTTTTTTCTCAGCTTTTTATAACATTTGGTTACTTTATGATGTGATTCTACCGTACTTTCCACTGACCAATCTCATCTAAAATTCAAGAGATCGAATCGAATCGAGTGTGATTTAATTTCCATTGTTAAAATTGTTTTTTTTATCAAATGGCTTTTCTAATCTGAATGCACTTGTACAGATACTTACTACCTATAAAGTATTTCTGGGTATAGTTTTACTAATTTAAGTATTTGACAATCTAAAATCAATCAATTAATTAATCGAACATCACGAGTATCACAGCAAGTCTTTTTTTATAATCGTAATTTAGATACTTACATATACATATGTAGATACTTTACTGAATTATAATGATTTGTGTTTAATTTCATATTTCATCTATATTTTGTTCAATTTACCCATAATATTTTTGGTCTAACTTAAAATATTCTGATATTTTAAAAAAATACCAGAGATAGAGGTCTGAAATTTTCATAATAATTATAATTTGACCTAATTATTAGGTTAATAACCTAACCTAACCTAACCTTAATGACTAGAGTATAATTAATACTAACGAAATGCTCATAAAATTATATTTCTGTAATAAATACTTAAAAGATTGTTTAAAATAGGTACTGCTAAATTGAGATCAGAACAATTCTATATGAGTATTAAATCTCAATGACATCACCTTAATTTAATGATGACTTTTCTTAGTACTTTTTTTTATTACAAAATGGTTGATTTCAATTTGAATTAAAGTCATAATAAACCAGCCTATAATTTAATATATACTTTAAAAGCAATTAAGATTGGAGTTTTTGAGGAGAGTCAGGTTTTTTAATTGATTTCCTTATAAAGGTTAAATTATACATTTTTAAGGCTTTTAAACATGTACATACAGATTATAATGACAAAAAGAAGTCAAAATTCAAGACAAAATAATAACTTTATCCATCAAGGTCAAGTTTTTTTAAATTATTTCTAAAGTACCAGAGTGTAATTGTCGTGTATGACATTCTCATTATATATAAATGCACTGTATTTCAATAGGTATTGTTACAAACCTTTTTAAATGCAATTTTAATAGAAAGTCAAGTTAAATCGTAAAATTTCAATTTTTCTAATGGGTTGTAAATGACTCTAGTTTAATGTCATTC
The DNA here is from genome assembly GCA_034699045.1 of Nanhermannia cf. coronata Gr-Ori-00579. Lineage (NCBI taxonomy): Eukaryota > Metazoa > Arthropoda > Arachnida > Sarcoptiformes > Nanhermanniidae > Nanhermannia > Nanhermannia cf. coronata Gr-Ori-00579. The sequence goes on along the minus strand of JAQIXA010004862.1, from coordinate 7,278 downwards.
ATATTTTGGTTGAATTTATCACTATACTTTAGGTCTAAATTTACCCTTGTATGAAATTTTCACAAATTTTTTTTGCTTAGTTTAAGCTAGGTTATGATAGCTAGGATTTTTTTTTAAATTTGGGTTAATATCATACTGAAAAGACGGACAAAGTCCAAATAAATTTGAATAGTAAGTGCTTGCTTCGCTCGCCCAATTCTAAAAACGTGACCAATATCAGAACTCAAAATTATAAACTGTTCAAAGAAAGTTAAAGCTTATGAGAATAATTTATGGATATTTAAAAGTAAATAATTTGATTAATGTCTTAATAAACTTGTGTAAATTTTAATTATACCTTTAAAATTTACTTTATAATTTTAATTACAATACATATTAAATGGTCATTAAAATTATGCCTTCAAACATTTGATAGTACATAAGTTAATGATTGGGTACAAAAATGTCATCAATTTGAAAACTGACATCATCATCATCATGTGCATGATAATAAAATATAAAAATCATCCTATAAAATATTATTATTAGTATCTATGTAGTGTAGTAGTAGGCTTTTCAATACAATTAAATGGCCCTTTTTGGACATTTTTTTGTTTGAAAAAATGCAGGTAATTATAATTATACGGCTCCAATTTATTCTCAACCCTATTTTGGTTAAATTTACCCCTATATTTTTGATCTAATTTTACTCCTGTATAAGATTAACCAAAGATCTTTACCTAAACTAACGTCCTATACTAAAAAAAATTGGATTAATTTCATACAGAGGTAAAGTTGGACCAAAAATAAAGAGGTAAATTTAACCAAAATAGGGATTAAATCAAACACAAGTCTAATATCATAGATACTACTAGTCTTTAACACACATTTTTGGATCCCAAAATGAAATATTTTCAAACTAGGTATAATGTAGTGGTATTCTTATCTCAAAATATCGTAAAAATCCTAGTTTTCGTATGTAGGTATAAGGTATATTTTATGATCATTTATAAATATTTCGATTCTAAAAGGTAAATAATTTTTACATAGGGATTTATATACGGCTTTGATTTAATTTATTCCATATTTTGGTCAAACTTTACCCCTGATGAAGTTAACCCAAATTATTTTTAAATCTAACCTAACTTATCTAAAAAATATTTGCAAAAATTTCATACTGTTAGACCAAAATAGGGATATGATTGTGAACTGAAGTCTTTACAATATTGTAGTATGTATACCTATATTTTAATCCATTCCAATTTGACTTTTTGCGAAATCTAGAATTTCAAGACTGAAATTCGAGATAAGAATACTACTAGTAGACTAGATAGGTATGTAAATATAAATGTATAAGGGGCGTTTCGGACATTTGAAATGAATTTTTTTTTGTACCATATTAATTTACTTTTGTGTGTGAGTAACAACAAGTTTTGTATAAAAATATTTAAAAATGAATAATAATTTAGAATTAGCGTACCATACTTAGGATTAGTATTTTGTAGACTATAATATCTCTATAAAGTATAATTATGGAGAACATACAGGTTAACATTTGTAATATCTCTATAAAGGATCACAAATTTACTTTGATTTTAAATTATTACTCGTATCTGAAAGATATTTTTTTAAAAAAGATAATTTTTTTTGCTGAAATCGATGGAAAATTACTAAAATTCGATCAAAATTCCTCATCTTTTTGACCTTTCTGGAAATTTCTGGAAGCTTCCAGACTTTAGTAATGACCTTAAAACATAAAAATGTCCGAAATTTATTTTACTTTTAATTGACCTGGACCTAGATAGATACTATCAGATTATAAAAATCGAATTTTGATAGAAATTCTGAGAGCTTGTAAAGTCTCAGAATTTCTATCAAAATTCAATTTTTCTAGTCTGTCAAGTAAAAGCAAACTAAATTAAAAAATTTCGGAAATAAATAGGAAAAGGATGGCTACTTTATAAAGGAGTTTGACTGTACAATGAAATTTGGAGATTTAGATGTTTAAAAAATCGTGTTTTCAAAAAATTGATTTCTTTATTTGAAATGGGGGATCGTGATGGTGAGGAAAGTTGATAATTAAATTTATGAGCTCGACTTTTTCATTTTAATTCAATTTTTGGTCAGTTTATTTTACATTTAAATCAGATTATATTAGTGTTCATTATATTATGTACCTACAGTACAATGAGAGTCTCAAAATGCAAAATTTACTTATATTGTTATTTGTATAAAAACAAATTACAGATAAATTGACCTAAAAAAATGATGACATATCAAAAATTAAAATAGCTGATATTCGATATTAAAACAAATTACAAGTCATTCCAAATGATAATTTTAGTTATTTGTAGGTATTTTAATTATAATTTTTGGAATAGATAGCTAAACGATAAGTTGGTAAACCAAAAGTTTCAAAAAATAATTGAAAATTTTGCATAAATTTCAAAATTGTATAAAAAATCTAAAAATTTTGCATAAGAGACCTTTAGAAATGTCAATATTTTGAAAGATCTACTAGATTTATGAATTTTTTTTTACTATTTGACCAAATTATATAAGTACAAATACTCGTACCTATATTTAAAGATATAAGTAAAGATTTGACCAAAACTTGAGACAAATATATCTTGGTGTTATTATAGGTTTTCTGGCCATTAAATGAGGTTTAACATAATACTGTAAAGGCCTGAAAGCCGAATAGATCCGTTCAGAAAATTTCAGTCCTCTAGGTAAAGGTAAACTGATAATAATTTTTTAAAATTTACAAAATTTAATAAATTTGTATTGATTTATCTACTTTAAATTACTAAACCAAAATTTTAAATTTTATAAACTAGCTCAAAATTTTGACAATTTCAAGATTTTTTAGGTTTTTATCAGAAATAGAATTTTTCAAATTCATACTAGTAGTAGGTATATAATACACTCAAGATATTTTAAAATCCTAATCTAACCTCAACTAAAATAGTTTGGGTTAATTTAATACAGAAGCTAAAGTTAGACCCAAAATACAAGTATAGAGTTAAATCCAACCAAAAAACCAAAATTTGGATGAAATTAAACATACAAGTACAAGTCAAATAAAAGTAAAAGTAGTAAGATGATCCATTCCATAAGTTTATGATGGTTCTTAAAATTTGGAAAAAAATATCAAATATCCACAGCCATAGGGGATCATATAATGCAATGTGGAAATCCTGCTCAGAATTCTCAATTATTTATCAATTTTTTTCCTATACATACATATAGTAATACATAGTAGGCATTTGTAATTTGTAATTTTTAATAAGCTAAAGATCCAAGTATCTTTTTGTACAAATTTATATTTAAGCACTTATCATCCCTATTTTGGTTGAATTTACCCATATATTTTAGGTCAAACCCTGTCTCTGTATGAAATTAACTCAAATTTTTTTTAACTTAAGATTAGGTTTAGGTTAGGAATCAAAAAAATATGGATTAATTTCATACAGGGATAAAGTTTGACTTTGAACATAGGGGTAAATTCAACCAAAATAGGGATGAAATTAAATAGGAATCATATTTAATTAGGTAAATAAATGAAAACATAGCGAATTATTACTCAATATAAATAAATTGTACAGTTAGTCGAAGCATCAGTCGATAAGAAATCATCAATAAATTAGAATTTTTTAAAATAATTTTTGAGGATTCTACAATGATTATATTATAATGCCGATCCTTTATTTAAAAAAACCAGCAGAATTTCTCTATAATGTACACTATCTAAACCGTATTTTGGTTGAATTTAACCCTATAGTATTGGTCTAACTTTCCCTCTGTATAAAATTAACTCAATTTTTTAATATCCTAACCTAATCTAAACTAAACTATAAAAATTTGGAGTAATTTCATACAAAATATACCAATTTTTTAAGTTTTTTTAACTGGTTTTTTACCTATACATATTTGTATTTTGTAGACCTTATAGATGAGTTCCATTCTAACATATAGTAGTCTAGTAGTACATATGTATGTAGGTGTAAAAGCAGAAGCTAAAAATCCTAGGTATGTATAAAGTGAATGTAAAAATACACATTAGTCACAAGTGCAAAAAATTATTCAAAAAATTTTTTTTTTGTTGTAAAAGTTTAATTATTATGACTTGACATTGGTAAATTAGAAATTGGCAAGCCTACGGCCAAACCCTGGCAAATTTTTAAGCAAAATTTAAGTGGAGGATTTCATTACTTAATTTTTATTTGTATGTATTATACTGTTCGACTACTATTATACTGACATATAGGTATAAGGTATATAGGTGTACTACATCATACCTATAGGCATTTTACTAAGGTACTTTGGTTAGTTTTTAAAGTATTCAATTATTGAAATCTGCATGTCTTTGAAAAATTTTTATTAATTTTTTGGTGACCTTGGTCAAATTTACACTTTCTTGCAAAACTAACTAATATATTTTAGGTAGGTACATTTTAAAATACACTACCATAAATAGGCTATTATAATACCATTGTGAGTACCTACTTATAAAAGATCAGTACTTTAAATGCAATGCAAAAATATCAAAAATTCGAATTTTTGAGCATTTTTGAACTATAAGATAATTATTGACCTCTAGGTCAACAACTGATACATAATATGTAGAAATATTACAAAATTTTGAGATTAAATCATTTTTGCCTTTAAATATGACTTTGAATGTATGAATTGGATGAAATTAAATTAACCCATAGGTATATCTGTATTTTTTTGATTCCTAGCATAACCTAAACTGGTCCAATACCGACTGCCGACTGGTCCAATTTGGACCTATTCTGTATATAGAAAAATATTATATAAGACCGACTGGTCCTATATAGAAAAATTAACAAAATTGTTAAAATTTGGTTTTACTGGACTGAATCATATGAATAGTAGGTATTTATATTGGACCAGTCGGTACGAAACATTGGATATAGGCAGATAAAATTTCCATTTGGCATTTTGATATTTTGCTCTTTTTGCCAGATTTTGCCAAGTTTTTTTTTTTACAATTTTTTCAAGTTTAGGTGTATGAAAAGTTGCATTTTAATTATATTCTAGTAGGGTACTAAGTTCTAAATAAACATGATGATATCTCAACATATTTTACATTTACTAATTATGTATTTAATTGTCTCTGGTTTATTTAAATTTCTAATTAGACCCTGTAAAATCATAAATTTCTCTAAAAAAACTTGTCTAAAAAGCTACCTAGAATTTTTTAAAAATTAAATAACCTTAATCTTACTAATAATAATGGCTTTTAAATCTGTTTAACTCATCTTGTTAGATACTTTATAAAGAGATTTGACTGTACAAATTACATAAAAATTGATATATCTGTATCCTCGTGTAAATACCTCATTTAAACAACTTTTAACTCTGGTAGAAATAGAAATAAAATGTACTACAAAGTACATGTTAGAAATATAATACTTTGAAATGATCTTTTGCCTACTTTTAGATAATCTTGATTTAAGTTCTCATATATCTGACATATCTACATGATACTTTAAACTTGTATAAAATCATATCTAGAATCTAGGGTACTAGTACTAATAGAAATACTAGTTATTTAGGCCCATAATAGTCAAGTTTTAAAATATAAGAGTTACAAAACAGATGCAACTTTGTTACTCAAGTATGCTAAATATGATTTAAAAAGTCAATATTATGTACCCTAATTATAATTAGTTCAAGTAGTTTAAAGTTAAAATAGATTTTTTAGCACCTCGAAAAATTGAAATGGGAAAAATGTGCATAAAATTTTAACTACATATCATAGTACCCTACTTGTATAGTACGAGTATATAGTAAGGACTTGCTACTTGACTTCTGGCTCTATCTAATAAGGATAATTAAATGCAAAGTTGGTCAATTTAGATATTCTACTAGCGTTATTATAACGGAGTTTTTGGATAAATTTAGATTATGAGCAATTCGTACTAATTGTATAACTTACAATTACCAGAAAAGTAGAAAAATTTCGAAAAAATTTCTAAAAAAAATGTGAAAATTTGTCTTCAAAAAATATTGAAAAATATGTAAATACTTTCAAGTCTTGACTAAAATATATTTGAATAAGTAAGTCAGAACTGTAGAATTTCCAAAAAATGTGCCTACCTACTTATACCTACCTAAATAAGAACAAAATTCGACTAAAAATATCCAAAATTTTTAGAAAGTTTTCGAAAAAAGCAAAATTATTTCATAAAATATGGAAAAAAACCAAATATGTATCTTACGATTCTCAAAAATAAGCAAATATATTTCATAAAAATTTCATAAAAAGCCAAAATTTCGAAAAAATTTTGCAAAATTTCAGTCTAAATATCCCAAAAAACTTATAAAATATGCTCAAATTTTGTAAAAGGATTTTAGGATGATTTTAATTTAGAAAGAGCTTTATATCTCCAAAAATTTTCAAAATTTTGATGGAAATTTTGATCAAAATCTACTTGAATATGAGATGTAAAATTGTGTTTAGAGTTAAATATTATTTCAAAAATTCAAAGATCTTACGATTAGTAATACTGATATGTTAAATTAATATTCTGTTGCTGTTTAGAAATGGTTATAAATTTCCAACTTGTTAAAAAAATATAATTTTTTTCACTTTAGCAAATACAATCAAATTAAAAATTAATCCAACACCCTCAAGTCTAGTGAAGTCCTTATAAGTCAGACAATAAGGTAGCTGTTCTTTCAAAGGATCTTGAAAAAAATTGCATAAGCCATAAATGAGCATGAATATGAATTGATACTACAATAATATGATACATAGTTAGGTAGTATAATATTTTACAAAATGACAAATGGCAAATACTTGATGGTATTAATGTCGATTTCAATTATACCTAGTATGTAGTCGTACAAAGATGAGGAAATGGCAAAATTGTGATAAGTATCACTATAGGCTATCCAATATGCAAGTACCAGTACCTACTATAAGTATAAGGTTGCAGTAAATTTGGCATTTCTAGCAATGAAATTTCTTCAAATATTTCCAAAAACCAAAAATTATAAATTTTGAGAATTTATCAAAATATTTGAGAATTTATGAAATTTTTTTTTAGAATTTTTGAACATTTTTGACATTTTTGATCAAATATCTCAATAGAAATGAGATTAAATCGGAATCTTAAAATGATTAAGTACCCTACTTACAGTTTGCAAAACTTACTAACTTGACAAATATACTGCAACTTATGTCAAGACTAGAAATTAAGCCCGAGATAAATCTCGGGAATTCTAGGGCTCGGCAATTATATGGAATGTTAAATTCATTGATTT
>JAQIXA010004861.1:0-10478 GCA_034699045.1 Nanhermannia cf. coronata Gr-Ori-00579 | reverse complement strand
TATAATAATGTGTATAGGTAGGTAATTTAGTAATGATCATTTTATTGTAAGAAATAGCTAAATTATAAAATTAGGCGTGAGGGTTAAAGTTTAGGGGTTTAAATTAATTATTATGTATGATACTGATACTTATTACCTATAAAAATGATTTTTTATAATAATTTATGGCTAATTTTACATTATAATCTAAGCATGCATGTAATAAAAATATTTATAATTTTAATGATGATATATTTAATTTCAGATTTATATACCTGCTTTGAAAGTACAAAATAATTTTAATTTTTTGATTGCCTAAATTGTCTTGTGAAGCGTGAGAAAATGGAGAATACATCACCAACTCCTGTCGATTCTGTTGATGAATCTTTAATGCGAATCAAATGGGGAAACCATCAAAATTCTTTGTAAGTACCTTTAAAATAATTATATAAATTAGATCAGCTCGAATAAAGTAAATTTTGGCTTCATTTTTACATGCACAGTTTTAAAATTGAGACCAAAATTTTAATCTGCGCTGTATTATGTATAGATCATTTACTAAACTTTTTCTTTTTTGTAGGTTAACGATGCTACAACATTTATTTGAAACGGAATCTTCTTATGATGTTAGCATTGTTGTTGAAAATGAGATTATTCCAGTACATAAACTCGTGCTAATGGCATCAAGCCCGTATTTTAATAGGATGTAAGATTAACTTATCATTAGTTATTTTGTTATTATCATTATCATCATAATAATTTGTAATTATTTTTGCTTTTTTTAGATTGAATATGCGACGATCTGTTTCTGATAAAGATTCAATGATCTTTCTTGTGGATGCAACTTTAACTCAAACCAAGGCTTTGGTGCATTTTATGTATTACGGAGAAGTGATTCTACCTTCTAATGAGATTCAAGGTTTTATGAAACTGGCCAACACACTACTTGTTAGAGGTCTAGGTAAGGAAAACTTATCTCTAAATAATATTTTAAAAAACAAATTATATAAGGAATACATATTTTAATTTTGACAAATTATTTATATTTTAGCACATCCTAAAATTAGTGATAGTGAACAATCATCAACTATTGCACCTAGATCTAATAGTAGAAGCTCTTCCAGATTATTGCTTGACACTAAAAATAAACCATCGCCACAATTGCCATCAACATCGAACTCAAGTTCAAATTTTCCAATGATATTATCAGCCCGTGGCCGTGCAGAATCTCGTGAACGTAAATGTAAAGATTTAATTCGACCATTGAATGGACAATTAGCTGACAAATTAACAAATTCAAAGCCATTTTTACGTGTAAAAGAAAAAGAAGAAAAAGATGATAAGAAGACAGTAAATATAAAACCAAAATCAAAAAATGTAGTACAAATGATCAAGAGGGGTGTGGGAAGGCCTAAAGGTAAATATTTTTAATTTACTTTACAACATTAAATTCAAATTAATCTTCTAGTATATGCCTAATATCTACTCTGATTTATATTTTATTTTATATTAAAAGGTACATCAAACAATATCAAGCAGAAATTCAGATCTTTCATATCACCATCAAAAAAATATTTATCACCAAAAAAGCTCAGATCCAATGCTTACTTGACAAGAAATAATAATATTATTAAGTCAAGATCAGGACGAGTTTTGCGACAAATTCAAAAGATCCAACTTGTCGAAGAAAAATACCAAAAACTTGGGAAAAAATCCGTACCGGAAAATGCTAGAAAACGTAAGAATTCGTGTTCAACCAAATCAAATTCATCTGATACCGATAGTTATATTTCTCGAAATCAAAATGAGGTGAATGCAGCTAAAACATTTGCTCCATTTCCACCATCAATAATGAATGGTAAAAGAGGGTCACCAACTCTAAATAAATTCGAGAGGGATTCATCGGATCGTAGTTCAAATTCTTCGATTATATCGATCAAGAGAAAAGAAAAACCTAAAAAGCTCCAGCCACTCATTGAAATCTCTGGAGAATCTGAGTCCAATGATGGAGACTCAGACACATCAGATGCAAACGATAAGAGTGTAGTCAGAAAAGTAGGAAATAAAAAAGAAATTGCTGATAAAAATGCAGGAGCTTCTGTTCAAAAGAAAAACTGTAGTCGATGTGGTGAAGATTTCTCTCCATCTCATTTTAAATTTCATCGGAACGCTTGTATAAAACGTCGATTTTATTGCAAAGCTTGCAGAAAATATTTTAACCAAATCACGACTAAATCATCACATTTTCCAAAGTGCAAATGGGCCAATTACCGTGATTCGAAAATTATCATGGGTAAGATGTTAAATACGTATACCTACTACCTACATAATATTACTTATTTTATTACTATACCTAAACTGATATCTCTATTCTATTTAAATTGAAATGATAGAATATAAATAATCCATAATTTTTAATTTTAATTTCAGTTAAGAGACGACAAGGCACTTGCAACTAAATAAATCGCTGCTAATTACTACCTTCCCTATACCTTACTTTCGATTGGATTACGGATTCATCACATCACACCACTAGTTTTATTTCTAAAAAATGCAAGCAATAATTGTCAACAAAGAAACGCTAAGTTTCAGTTTCCTATTTGAGGTACTAGAGGTAATTTTAATTACTTTTACTATTACATCCTATGTAAGTATAATTATTTAAGTTATAGTGTTATCTAGTGTTCACGATAAAGACACGGATCTTCATAAAATATTAATATGGTTCAGGTTTAGAGTATTATGATAATATGATAAAAGTATTTTCTTTAACTAGGTTAGATATAGGATACTTAAAATTCTTCATTTATCTTCATTTATCGAACTCGAGCGCTAATTTTGAGATTTTAGGATATTGTGATTTCAAGTACTTAACATTATTAACTTTAGCATTAAGGTTTAGCATTAAGGTGTTTGGTATTTCTATTTACTTCCTACCTAGTTACTTAACATTTTGAAATTACTTTTTGTACAAATATTGTAATACTCGTATTACTTACAAGATAGTGATATGTTATACATAATAATAGTAATTATAAATACATAAATGTACTACTAGCATGTGTATTGAATTAGCAATTACCATACGGATACGGATAGTTAGATTAATTTAGATAATTAAATATCAGTATAAGGTGCCTAAACTTTAACTTGTATTGTAGATATAAAAGATAGGAGGTTGTGAAATAATTTGCTAAAAAAATACCAAATGTTCATTTTTGATCACTCACTAAAAACTAATAATTACCATTTATACCAAAACAAGCGACCTTATAAAATAATGCAAGCAATTATGTTATTTTGATTTTAGAAACTTGTACAAATATTATTAATGAAAATGTTAATCCGTGTGTTATCTGATCTGTTATACTATTATTATTATTATTTACTCGGATTTATTTAGTTTGTATTATACAATACGAGTATACTCCGTAAATTAATTACCTAATTTATACTTTAATTATACCTACTTATTTTACTATTAGTACACTCATACTAGAATTGATTTTTAATTTTACTCATTAATGATCTTTAAAACTTGCCTTTAATTAATTATACTCCGTAGTTATACTTTAAACTTAAATATTAGGTAAAAAATACCTTTTCAATGATATTATTTCCCAATTTAAAGCTAAAGAAAGGGAGCTTTTTTTTTCAAAAAAATTGAACCAGTCTTTGTAAATACTTAAAAATTATCAAAATTTTCTTTCTTTAGATATACCTACGCCTACAACTAATATCAATTAAATTATATTATATTAACGATGTTATTTTACTTATCAAATCAAGTATTATTTATTAGATAAGTTACTTTAAAACAAAATTGGAAAAAATTGGTAGTTAAAAAGGGCGTCTATGCTTATGATACTTGTAAATAATTAATGTTAAAAAACCTTAACTTTAACTTTAAGGTCTATTATTCTTTTAAGTTACCTACCTACTTGTAGTACCCTACCCTATTATTCATAAAACAAAAAGCAAAGATCTTTTACAAAAATTCAAAATTGATTTTTTGATATTTGACTAGATACTTACATTATATGTTTTGTTATTGTTATATTAATATTAGAATTAAGTTATTCAATGCAAAAGTTAATTTTAAAACACTGGCTAAATCCATATTATAATATAAGTAAAAATTCTATTCAAGTATTATTCGTATATTGTAAAAGGTGCGGTGGTGGATTTATAAAAGTTAATAAAAAATGATTAATTAAATAGTTAAAATTGTACAAAAGCAAAGTAACAGACCCATGCTGTTATGTACGATGTACCCTATTCGGTACATATTTAGTCATTTAATATGCATTTATATAATGTATCATCACTTAAAAAAACCTAACCTAACCTAACTTAATCTAATCTAATCCAACCTAAACCTAACATAACCTTAACCTTAGCAATTAGGAAAACTAGCAGGAGTAGGACCTGAGCAAAGCAATTGAGACTTTAGACTAGCAGGTCTGCTAAGGACCCCGTAACTTCTTCTCAAAATAGTCCATATTAGAAGGGTCAATTCTCAATTCAGTATCCAGTAGGTAGTATCACTAAAATGACATATTCTGATCATTTGTCCAGCAGTTCCACCAAGCAAATGTCAAAAACTCAAAAAAAATTATAAAAATCTTAAAATACCCTTTTCTATTTGAGTCAGCAAAATTGTTTTCAAAATGAATGAATGAACGAATGAAATGAATGTTTCGTTTCGTTTTCGCTCGTTTTCGAATCGATTTTCGATGAGATTTTCCTTTTTTTGAGTATTTTTGATTTTTGTTTTTGATTTTGATTTGATTCTTGAATTTTTTGGAATTCGCACTTGGAACTTGGTCATTTATTCTTGAAGGGGTCAAAGTTCAATAAACGAAATCTAAGAAATAGGTAATTTAGATTTTTAGGTAAGGGTAAGGGTACCTACTATACTTTAACTTTAAGGAGAAGTTACATTATTTTGTAGACATGGAGCAAGGTGATGAACATCTTTGTCTTCGGTAAGCTCAATTATTTATAAAACTTTTAACTTTTTTATTGTTTTTAACTGATATTTATCTTTTACTTTATATTATTAGTCGGACTAACTTTTCTGAAATAACTATGCTCAACATGTTACAACTTTTAAAATCACAAACTTTGGTTAGTTAAAGTTATATAATAAATAATTTAATTGTAGGGTACTTAATACTGATGAGTGATAGTGATGACTAATGTCTATTTTATTTGTCAATTGACATGTTTTTTAGGTTGATTGCACTTTAATAGCACAGAATGGAGAAGCGATTCGATGCCATAAACTTGTACTTTATTCGTGCTCACCTTTTTTGCAGGTAATAGTAATATCATTGGAGAGATGCAAGTTCGTATAAAATTCAGTTGTGAAAAATCCAATTTTGGCGTCGATTTACTTGTATAATTGAGGACATGATATGGTTTTTCAGAGCTGGTTTAAATGAATCTGATATTTTAAATGACTATCGATAAACATAAACATAATGTCTTATCTATCATCTTCAATAAAAATCTTTTTGTAGAAAATGCTGTCCAATCAAATAAACACCCAAAAAGAGCCGATCATTTATTTATACGAAGTCAACTACTTGGATCTTTATGCCTTGGTTTTATTCATGTATAAAGGAGAAGTGATTGTTCCTAAGAAAAGAGTAATTATGTAGCAACTCAAAACTTTTGTAAAAGATTGGATACAGTAATTTTTAAATTAGGCAAATGGTAATAATATAGATTTTTGTTATTTTTACAGTTTACGTCTTTTATGAAACTAGCTGAGTCTCTACAAATTCAGGGGCTTGCGAGTAATGTTCCTCCATCTGAAGTTCAACCATCATCACAACGAGCAGCTTTACCCAAAAATTGCAATGTTAATAGTGCTTCAAATATTGAACATGGTTGTGGTGTCAATAAAGGTGGTGAAGATAATAATTCACTAGTATCCCCATTGAAAAAACGTCATAAAAATGGCAGCAGTATGGACAGTATGAGTGACGACGATTCATGTCATGATTATGATGTTAGCGGAGAATTTTTTGGCTCTCGAGATGAATGTGCAAAGAAAGGAATTTATCAAAGTAGTACTGACTGGATTGGTTCGAGTGCTTCAGCTTCAGAAGTTAATCACCAGCTTGAAGAGAAAGCATTAGATTTTCCATTGATCATTGGGAATTGTGAAACTGTCGAGTTAGAAAATCACCATCAAAATCAAATGAATTTTCTACAAGATATTGGTGAAGAACATTCCTCAGATTCCTCACATACTGAAGTTGATAATAATGATGATACTGATGACGATGATAATGATAGTTTGACAAATTCAACAAGAGAAAAGTGCAATGGTAAATATTATAAACATGCTGAATACTGATACTTATCTATAAAAATCATTAAAATACGATTATTTTTTGTTTAAAGAACCAGCTATTTTTAAAAGATATACGAATAGAAAAGCAGAACCAGACGGTGGGTACAAATATAGATGTCCAGACTGTCAAAACTACTATAAAACTGAAAATTCATTAAAGATCCATAGGAAACATCATTGTTTAAATCGTAAATATTTTTGACTTTTCTAATTTCATCAATGATTTGTGTTTTAAAGTAATTAATGTATTTCTTCTCTGTCTCTATTTTTGCAGCATTGAGGTTTGCTTGCGAGTTTTGTCAAAAGAATTTCACAAGGGTCCAAGTTCTTCAGGTGCATTACAAAACTTGTAAATCCAAACTAATTACAGAAAGCAGAAACAACTTGGCAGAAAACGAAAATTCTTCGTAAGTTATATTCTATTCTATTCTTAATTAATTTACTCAAGACTCAAGATTAGTTACATTTATGCAATCAATATGCAATCAATATCGTGAAATATTTAGATTTTGAAAGCTATCTTTCATAGTAAAAGTATTCATTCATAATGAATATTAACCTAATTAATTAATGATTTATTAGGTTTATTAGATTAGAGTAGATATTTTTATATTTGATCACAGACAACCTTATTATCACTATCGCTTATCTAATTAATTAATCTACAATTAATTAGTACCTATGTTTATACATAGTAAGTTATTTCTTTCGAATGAACACTCCAACTGCAAGGACTAATATATTTATTATAGAACTTTATATTTCAATCGCTTCCAACTACTTGGAAATAGCATATAACTTTAAAAAATATTTACAATTCGAAAATTTATAAGTAAAAATTAAGGAAAGTAGAAAAATTTGTCAATATTGAATTGAACGATATTGTATTAATGTATAAAAAAGCTCATTTTTGTTAGCACCTCTAATTAAACTAAAATACAGATGATATACTTGAATATTAAATACCATTGAATATTACTTATTCACACCTATTTATATTTAGGACACGCATTTTGTATAGTATTAAACTTCTATTTTAACAATAATTTTAAAATTTTAGCAATTTTAACCTTAGCCAAATCCACAATATATAATATTGTACTGAAGCAGAATTGTGTATTTTTTATTTATTTCTAGATTCTTGCTTAAAAATAAGGAATACTTTTAGATAGATCATATTTCACTTATATAGGGTACTAAATAATTATTATTTGCCATTTATGTTATTACCTACCTATATTTATTGTAAGTTAAGAAACTCGAGTTTTTTAAAGGTTTTAAATTACTAAATATTTTATTACTATACTTAATTAACCCGAAATTCTAATTATAAGGTTTATATTGGCATTATATTATTTATTAATACTTACCTATATTGTTTAACTTTTATATTTCAGTATTTATTTCTTAAAGGTGCTTATACTATACTGACTATAACTGACTGTATACCAGTAATCCTAAGCCTAGTCTGATAGCAATCAATTATTTGTTAATTGTTACAAATATTAATCAAAATATTCTCATATTAGTAGCTTACACAATCATATTATATATTTGACTATGATTTATATATCGAAAATTACAATTACAAAGAGTATTAATTAAAACCAGTAATGCTATGTCATACGATAATGGAAAGAATTTTAATGTGTCGAATTAGTTGTGTTTATTCAAATTATTTTTGATCAAATGATTACAAGAGTCAGGCAGAGGCAGTAGTAGTAGTAGGCAGAGAATTTGGTCAAACTTTTTTGTGATTAGGTTTTAGACTTTAGTTTAGAATTTAGAATTTAGAATACATTATACTTTTTAGAATTTAGAAGAGTTTGAGAATGTGTTTGAGAATTTTTAATTTAGAAATCATCATCAAAAAAGGAAGGATTGTGTTTGTGATCATTCCACCATTCTTGCCCTTTCTCAAGAACAGGCTTCACATGTTCCTCCCAGTAAGTTGGCTCAGTCGTTGCACTCCCCAAAATGCTAATAAAAAACAATAAAAATAACAATAAGCAAGCATTCGATTACATTTATATTTAAAACAGAATCATTTAGGTTTAACATAGTTATTTCATAAAATATCATGAAATCCTAAATATACCACTAACTATCTTGAAAAGTTGAGTTTTTCAAAATTTCCAAAAATTTACTTATAATCAGATAGACTGGAGACCTGATACTTTGAAAATGATCTTTTCAAAAAGTAAATTTTTTACATGTACATAATAATAATAGTAAATCTATTGAAAACTAACTCTTTAAAGAAATATCCCAGAAAAAAAATGGCACCAAAGATTATTGCGAAAACGATCCAATCTCCACCTCCAAGATGATTGTAGAATGGACCCCTGGGACGACGTGGGCCATGGAAATTCAGATTCACATTCTGATTTTGCTGCTCCGCTGCTGCTGCTTGCCATCGATGTCGATCATCACCATTATCTCTTTGACCTCGAGGTCTCACCATTTTAACAAAATTTCATTCCAAAATTTATTATTGATCTATTGATCTTTATAATCCTTTAGAAATGTTCAAAAATTTATTTCTATAGTCATAAAATTGAAAGTAACCTCTTGAAATTATTAGAACCAACATAGCAAAAAGACTACTGGATAAACATACATACATATCATAGATAATATGAGGTCTGAGGTCAAAATCAAGTTTTTCAAAGCTATATTAAATGAAAAGACATTATTCATTATTGGAAAACCTAGATGATCACTATCAGTATAAGTGAAGCACAATAATTTTGATCATGAATGAAATATAATACAAATACAGTTATAAACTTTTCAAGATATCAATTTCGACATTTTTATTTATTCAGAATTGAGAATTTACAATATTTTAACTAGTTTATCAGAATTACATATTAGCGTTAATATAGACTAGTGATAATTTTAAAGGTTATATATAATTCAGTATTTATATTTTGAGGTTTAGAATTACGTAAGACTTATTTTGGCAAAATCTCAAAAACCAAGCAATTGTATGTAAACATTGACATTTATTAAAATAGATAAAAAACTTGACCAAAGAAATTTTAAAAAATTGAATTGAAAATACCTTGCTCTGATTCTTGTACCCTCTAATCTAATACCAAGACCAATAGATATACCTACCTATCTAGTGGTCTTGCTAATACCTACTGCACTGCTGGTCTACCTGTATTACTTTTTATCGTAATTTATACAAAACCATTGCATGGTTGGAACAAGTTGCGTATTTTCATTTGAATCAATTCCAACCAATCTTCAAAATTTTTGTCTCAAAAATACTGGTAAAAAGTCATTAGTTGACCTATGATTGGGTAGTTTTCAAAATGATAAATACGATATATAGGTAGGTATAAGGAATAGGGTATTTTGTACGAGTACCTAGCCTGATATCAATCAATTACCTATTTGTTAATTGTTTCAAATATTTATCAAAATATTCTCATATTAGTATAAAGTAGCTATACAATCATATTATGACTAAGATTTATTTGTCGAAAATTACAATTACAAAGAGTATTAATTAAAACCATTAATGCTATGCCATATGATAACGGGAAGAATTTTAATGTGTCAAATTAGTTGTGTTTATTCAAATTATTTTTGATCAAATGATTACAAGAGGCAGGCAGGGCAGTAGAGAGAATTTGGTCAAACTTTTTTGTGATTAGATTTTAGACTTTTGTTTAGAATTTAGAATACATTATACTTTGAGAATTTAGAAGAGTTTGAGAATTTTTAATTTAGAAATCATCATCAAAAAAGGATGGATTGTGTTTGTTGTCATTCCACCATTCTTGTCCTTTCTCAAGAACAGGCTTCACATATTCCTCCCAGTAAGTTGGCTCAGGCATTAAACAATCACAAATGCTAATAAAAAACAAAAATAATTATAAACAATATTTTCAAAAAGTATATTTTTATGTAGGGTACATTAATAGTAAATCTAATGATAAAAAGAATCAAACTAACTCTTTAAAGAAATATCCCAGGATAAAAATGGCAACAAAGATTATTGCGAAAACGATCCAATCTCCATTTCCAAGTTGAGTGTAGAATGGAGCCCTGGGACGAGGTGGGCCATGGAAATTCAGATTCACATTCTGATTTTGCTGCTCCTGTCGATCATCACCAT
>JAQIXA010004860.1:0-10479 GCA_034699045.1 Nanhermannia cf. coronata Gr-Ori-00579 | reverse complement strand
TTTTACATTAGGGTACCTTTTTGAAAGTTGTGAACAGCCCTTGGCATTTCTTAGATGGAAACCGTATACCGCTCTTTCAAATCAGTAAAATTTTGTTAATTTTGAGATTAGTAATTTTGTCATCATTACCTCAACATCATAATAGCGTTAACGGCCATGAACAATTGGTTCTTTTTGCCCTCAGCACTCGAAGAAAGCCAGTTTTTAAAAATGTAAAATATTTTTAGTAACTCTCTCCAAAATGTCATTTTTAACTAACTATAACTACTAGTCCATAAAACTAGACATATTATTATAGTACTAGTACTTTATAGAGTACTTTAAATTAAATTTTTAATGCAAAAATCACACACAAAAGCCGACTTAAATTTAATTATTAGGCCTAATAGGACAAAATCCTCAATCTAAATATAAAATTATATGCTATTAGAACAATGGCTAGGCTTAAAAATCGAATTAAATCCTCACTCAAAATTCAAAATGTTCTCAAAATGATGTAATCTGATTAGAATTTTGTAAAATAATTGACAAATTAGCGAATATAAGCTTTATGAATTTAGAATAAATCCTTTTTTTCCCAGAAATAGAACTTAATTAGGGACTTTTAAGCTCCTTATTGTAACCCTTAAATGACTTGGTAATATGATACATGGTGTAATTATAAAAGGAACTTTTTTTTTACAATTTTAGAACAATAACTTGACTTTTAAGCTCTTTAAAATACTCATATGTAATGTAAGTAAATTGATTTTTTTTTAAATTTAAACTTTTCACTACTACTTGATGTAATCGACTGAACTACTTTGAAAAAAAACTCAAACTTACCTATTTTTCTTCTATTTATTTCTAAATTTAGGATGAATTTATGAGGTATTAGTTTATAAACTATTGGTAGTGATTTCCATATGGTTTTATCAGACCATAATTTTTGTAACTTTTATCTCAATTATGGATTATTACCCTGTTTTTTTAGAGGGGAATTCTTTCTTGTTGTGAAACAATTTGATTGAAATCAATTCTTAGACTGAATTTTTTGTTCAAATATTTTTTGCATTTATAAAGTTGATATTTAAGGTAAAGAAAGGTAAGAAGAAGTTTAAACTTTTCTTGGGCAATTGAATAGAATGTGGGTGGCAAATAAGGTATAAGTTTACCCATAGTGAAATTACAATAGTCTAATCAAGTCATTAAAACCATTTAGCTAAAGCCATATACTCGTAAAATACTACTTACTAGTATTAGTAGAATACTTAATATACTAGGAATTAGAGTAAAATCTCTTTAAAAGGTACTTTTTTACACTTTATCGGGGTTTTCTTTGCTTTTCTTTGCCTAAAAAGACTTAAAAAGTTCGTAAAATTTTGTAAAATTTATCAAAATCTACTTTATTTCAATAAAATTTGGAAAGTTTTCTATAAGGAAATCTTGTCTTTGTTCAAAAAATTTTTCTAATTTAGGTTTCGTAAACTTGCAAAAACAATAATCTGCAAATTCAATTCTTTTACGATTAATTTTAGGTAAATTATCTGTATAATATACCCTACTGATACTGATACCATTAGATAAAATTTCTTTTTAAAAATCGTGTTATTTTTTGGTATTTCAAAGATACTTTATGAGTAAGTTTGACTGTGCTACCATAAATAGGTAAATGCAAGCAAGTCATATAAATTATTTCATTGGGTACGTAATTTACTTAAGTAACTACTTCTTATACCATACTCTTACTATGGTATGTAAATGTAAAGAAAGAAAAGGAAAGGTTACATTTCTCAGTTTTTGTCGTATTGCAAATTTATACATCATAGTATTTGCATAACATTCTTAAATAAGTATTAGTAGTACCCTACTTACATAGGTATAAGTAAGTATACTTTTTGTAAATGAAAATGCTTTTAAACTTTTTGTAAATACTTTTTGTGCATGCTAAATGTCATGATATTTGATTTGTCAGTCATGAGGTGAAATTACAATTCCTTTTCTTTTCTTTCTACCAATTCCATTATTACAGCATAAATATCAACTTAAATGCATAATATGTACCTTGAAATTCAAACTAGGACAAATCGTTAAAATACTTCAAAATTCAATAAAATTTTCAATTCAAATTAAAGGAACCGCTAAATTCTTCAAATGTCATTTTAACTAATTTACATAAAAATTATTTTTTTAAATTTTGAGACATTTAAAATCGAACTTTGACTTTTTATAAGGATAGTAATAATATCTTACATAATATATCAAGATGATGCAAAATGTACATCTAAAGTATGGTAATAAGCATATTGATTAAGGCCATTTAAACTGGGTTTTGAAAAAAATAATAGAAAAATGCAATAGAAATAGCTAGTAGGGTACTAGTAATACCAAAGCTTATGTAATTAAAGCATATTAGTCATTGTCATAATGAGATTAAGAAATAAAAAAATGAGATAATTACTTTTCATTTTCATTAATCCCATATCCTGCTGTGCTATTCAGTATCGAATTAGTTGTAACTTGCGGACTTGAACTTGAGCTAGCAGGACCCCCGAATGGTGCTGATGGTCCAGATCCTAAATTTTAATTGAAAAGTAATGTAGGTATGTATGCAAGTATACTAGGTACAAATCTCATAGTGTAATCCTAATAATGTAAGGTACTGAAACTAAATCATAAAACGTTAATTTTGCTACAATTTTATGAGGATTACCAGGCGATCCAGGTGTTTTAAGTGACCTGAATGCTTTCAGCCATTTTGATTTCATTCCAGTACCGCCAGCTCCTGCAGCAGCTCCACTTGCAGCTCCTACAACACTCGCCAAAGAAAGTTTTCGAACCCCCATCGAATTGGTATTTGAATCTCCCTCATTTTTGCCCCCACCTGGGACGTACAGTTCTCTCTAATAAAAACCAAATCAATTCAAAATTGAAAATATATTGAACCAAATGGTTCATTAAAATTGAAATTTTATAAAGTAAACTATACTATTAGTAAGTACACTAGATTATTAGGGTAATGAAATTTAACAGAAAGTTAGAAAATTGGCAATTTTTTTGTTTAAAATATCTAAATAGATTCAGCTTTTAGAAACCGGATTTCGATTTCGACCTCATTTTACCAAGAAAATAAAAGAAAATTGGAACAAATCAGATTTTTCTAATTGAAAATTGAATGAAAAAGGAAGATACCAATATAGGTATTTGTTATTTATCTGATCGATTTAGATCTCAATTTAACTTATCTTTAATGTAGTGTGCATGAAATATGGAAGAAATCTAGTTTTTCAGAGCTGATTGTCTTACCTGTGCTTTGAGAATGTTCATATGCATGAGTGCGACTCGGAGATCAAATTTTTTCATACTAATTTCCTCTTGAAGTTCATTCACTTTGTTATAAAGGTTTGAATCCATGCTTCTATTTTCAAAAAATTTCAAAAATAATACGCATTATACAGTATATAAGACTCTTATTAAATTACTATAAAAGCATGTTTATTTTTTAGCAATGTTAAGTAAATAGTACAAATTAGAACAAAGTGACAAAAACAATTTCTGTTTAGTTAAGATTAGAGATACTGAATAATGAGAATTCTGAATTCAGAGTAGCTATTATGTATATAAAAACAATGAAATTATGTATTTTAAGAAACGTAAATATTAATTTAGCAAATGGTTTTGAGTCGTAAATAAATTAAAATAAAATAAAATAGATAAGAGTATTCCAGCTAATCCCATTTTCTTTACAACTAGTATTATAGGAAATAAATACTAGTAGGTACCCTACTACAATGTAGGTATGTATACATAGTAGTACATATATCAAATCCAAATACGCAATTTTCCCAATGGACATTGTGCAGATTTATATCGGGAGACTTGAGATTAAAGTGGATTTATTTTTGTCTCTCTTAAATTAAATACTTTTCAAAAGCATAAGCTTCCACATTGTCTATAAATCTAAATCGTACAAAATACAAAATATATCCAAACTTTAAGGGTAAATAAGCATGGACTTTGAACCATTTTCAAATTTTGTCTAAAATATATAAAGAAAATTCGTTTTTTGACAATTTTCTATTAAATAATATTCTTGAAATGAAAATATTATGAAAATATTAGACCTAATTTTAAAAAGGTTTCTCATTTTTTGAAAAATCTTAATTGTAAAACCTTTTTAGCAAGACTTAATAGTATTTGTATTAATATTTTCTAAAAATTTAAAAGTTAAGTTCATATTGGAAGTTTTTAATGTCCTTTCAATTCTAGAGGAAATTTTTTAGAAAATTTTGATTGTATCATGGAAAGTATGCAATTTGATACTAGAAAATGGACAGGAATTAATTGAAATTAAATTAGAAATAAAAAATGTACGAATTAGGTTAGCTTTTTTACGAATAATCAGATGGTTATGAAATTTCGAAATTTTGAAAAATACCTCTGTTGTATCCTAAGTAGAGTCTCCAATGAATCCTGAATGGAAATAATTTCCGTCTCAAGTTGGGTCATATCTTTTTTGAGATTTTCTTGGCGGTTTCGAACTGATTGGCCTGTCAGCCGGTCAACTATCACCTCGTCTTTCAAGCTAGGCATCCCAGAGTAATCCTAAGAGACCACAAAAATACGAAATAAAAAACTTTGAGAAAAAAAAACTTTTTCATTTACACCCACGTATTCATTTAATATATTTATTTATAGTTAGAGTACGAGCTAAAAATAAAGGATTCCTTCGAGATTTGAATCTAGATTCTTGAAAAATCATGTACATGGTATCATTTTAGTACCCTACTATCAGTATGTACAAAGTACTTACAAAATACAAATATTTATTTGAAATGCCTTAAAACTAGAACAAATTGGCAAAACTTGACAAAAATTTTAAAATTTCTAGCAAGATTTTACAAAGTTCAAAGTTCGATCATATTTATAAACATAAATGGCTAAATTTTGTTTCAAATTTTGATAATGTCCTAGATTTGTACATATCTTTAGGAAATGCCAATAATTTGTTCACAGCTTTTGTAAGGCTATAAATTTAGTCTAAAGCTCGATTTTGCATAATGATTTTGGCAAATTCCGGTGAAAACAGCTCCCAAACTGATGATTTTGATGATTTTTCGAATATTCCCGCTTCAGTTTTGGAGTTGTTTGCAATGAAAATTGCCAAAATCATTATCAAAATCGAGTTTTGAAAGTCGAAAGTCGAAAAAAAAATATTTGAAACTTTGCTGGATTTGTACTTATATTAAAGGTATACAATCATAAAAATGCAGTAATACAGTAGTAGGTTTAAGTGAAATAAAAATCTGTAATATCTCTAGTTTTATATTCCGAGCTAGATTAAATTTTTATGATGGGGATTGCCAGATTAAACCCACATACGCATTTACGCAAAAATGACAATGTCAAAGTCATATCTTTATTCCAATGACAACATTACATTCAAATATACTCTAATACATATACACAATATGTATTTATACTTGTGTGTTCTCAAAATGTCATCGTAAAACTAGATGAGTTTATTCCGCATTTTGAATGCCTAATCTAAAAGTTCTCCACTTTTCAAAATCAAAATTCAAAACACAGAAATACACTTTCTCTAATACTCCGTATATGTAAGTAAAAAAAGATAGGGTTTTTAACCTGCTGATAATTTGGATCAGTTTCTTGTAAAGGTACTGGCATCGTGAAAGCATGTCTTTGATTTATTGGTGGTGGAACTGCTAATGATTTCACAAATTCCTGAAAAAAGACACAAAAATTGATTAGTCTCAGGATATTAAAATCCTTGATTTCGTCATTTAAATAAAATTTAAGAAATCTAAGATTTATATTAATTTTTTGAACTTTAGTTAAATCCATAAAAGATCTTTCTAGGATTTCAAATGAAATCTAGGATTTCAAATTGAGCCCTGAAATCCAAAATCTAAGATTAAATTATAAATAATTTGAAATATAGATACTTACTCTAATATCATGTTGGCCATTCATATTTCGACAAGTATTCGTCATATTATCATATCTCCCCTTACTTTCACCAGCCTTAAATAAAAAATAAAATCTTTAAAAGTAAATCAAAGTAAAATACTACTATGATAAAAGATTAAAAAATAAGTAAGATAAATGGTACACTTTTTTAAAATTACTTTCTTCGTATGGTAAAAGTATCTATTTAGATAGTACTACCTACTATAATAGTAAGGGTAATACATAGTAGTAAATAATACTTGATATAATGATCAGTTTGGTTGTTCGTAACTTTTCCAAACCGGATGTGAATGGGGATTGAGCGTGGCTTGAGGAAATTTCTAAAGATTTGTTGACCTGGATCTGAACCTATACAAGTTTATTTTGCTCTTTTTATAAAATTTTAAGGAAAAGTTTCTATCTACTAGTAGTAGTACATTAGTAATATTAGTAGTATGAAATTGTATGCTTTTAATACTAAAAGGTAGTATTTGCTTTCACTGTATAATTTAAAGTATTACTTTTCCTTTCCTCGGTTGTAAATACTTGGATGAAACAGCCTGACTGATAGTAGATAGAGCACGAATTTAAGATAAAATGCATTTATTTACACATACAAACACATGTACATAACATACCTACATACATAATGTACACATACAAATAAATACAGATATGTAATAAAATTGAATCTGCTTATCTTTAGATGTATTTTTCCAAGTCTACTCGTATTTTAAATGATAAATAAGACTTCAGTTTCTTATTAGTTAGATAAATCAAGGAAATTCTAATATTTGGAATGATCTAAATCTTAAATTAAATTATGATCTATATAAAGACTTTTTTTGCTTATTATTTTGAAAATTTGGCAGGAAATCTTGAAATTTTTCATACTTTTCTAATATCTTATAGTACCTACCCTATTGATGTTGAGTTTTTAAAAAAATTAAAATTTTAATATACCTACATATAAATCGCCTTCTTATTATGATATTTATAGACTAGAATTCATTTAATTTAGCTTTAAAAATCGAGTCATATGTGTTTGGTTCAATTTTACTTTTTAGAGCTAAATTGATTTGGTATATATTGATTATAAGATACTTGATTGAAATTATTAATAATAATAATAATTTATTTATTTTTGTTAATTGATTGATTTGAAATTTTTTAATAAAATTTTAGATACATAAAAACCAAAATAGATTTTTAACCTCAAAACTTAAGGTTTAGAGTTATGAGGTAGGTATGTAAACTTGGTTTTTTTGGTTATTTTGTATTTTTACGAGTTACATAGTGAATTTTCAAACAAAAAATTTGCTAGATATATGGCTAACTTAAATTAATTATCCTTAAAACTGGTAGACAACTAGGTTCCGTCTAGCTACTTTATATAAGTATTATCCAGCATTTAACTTTTTGTAGTACCCTACTGTAACAGTGGTAGTGTATAGTTTTGGATTAAAGTAAAGGTAAAATAATCCACGTCTAAAAGTTTGTAGTTGATAAATATGAAAAAGATTATTATCTATAGCTCAAAGCGAATTCTATTCAATTATACACACACAATTCTTAAATAAGTAAAATGGAAACAAGCCTCAAAATTTATATTTTATGAAATTTACTTTTGTAGGCCGGAAGGCCTACAAAAGTACCTATAGTTATACTAAGGAACCTAATAGTATTTAGATAGGCAGAGCTCAACTCGAATTTAAATTTCCAGCCTCTAATTTAAATTTTATTTTATTTTTGCTAATTTACACAAGTAAACCAACAATCTACTTACTATAAACCTGAAATTAAAATCAGTTTAAAGAGATAATCTACAGAATTAATTTTTGACTCCAAATTCTACTAATGCATATTAAAATATCTGAATTTGATTTTGACTTCATGGATAGGACAATTATTGAGATTTTTAATCAAAAATTCAAGTTAAATATCCTTTTAATTGTAATTTAACATGTAATTAGTAATTCAGGGGATTTAATTCATAATATCAAGTTGATTTTGTGTTTTTTAAAGATTTTTACGACAATAGAATCTTCAAATCATTTCTAATATAATATTATTACTCAAAAGTGTGAATTGTTACTTGTTTTAAAGTCAAGTGAAAGTTGACTTACCCGACTGCATATGATTTCAGATCCTTGGAGAATCGACTCGGAGACCGTGGAACAAAGTTCTGTGTAGATTTCTTCCAGCTCCTGAGTTCCAGCAAATACAAAATATTATACATACATAGTACCTACTACATATTAATACATACAGGTACATAGGATTTTATATGAAAATTCATTTTTAATGAAAGGATTAAATTAGTCTGTAGTCTGTGTATTTAACAATATACCTAGGTATGTAACCTAGATTTCATTCAAATATTGCCAAAAATCTAGTTCAAAATGCAAAGCAAAAAGTGCACAAATTTTTATATTTACAGGATTTTATAAAAGTCAAATGACTACAGAGCTTGTAAATTATTAATTTTTAAATCAAATATTTGAGGAGAATTGATTTTTTTAAGTAAATACACTACATAGGTAATATACTTAGGACTTGGGATCAGTAGTATAAACTGACCTGCAAAAGTTCAGGTAGAGTATCACCATTGTATTCCTTTAGCATGGCATTCATACCCCTTTATAAAAATACAAAATGAAGTTATTTTAAAATTCAAAATCAGAGTAAGAGAAAAATTACCTGAGATTATGGACATAATTGTTATGAGCTTCATAGTATGCTGTCAGTGTTTGATTTGTTCCTTTAATTAAGCATAAAATTATTACATAATATAAAATTTTATAAGATTGGTAGTTAATATCAAGTTTTTAATTACCTTGTTGTAAATGTACTGAACATGCTGAGCAATAATCTCTATAAGCCTAAAAATACAAAAATAATTTCAAAACTCTATACAAAACCCTATCTAAAATTCAAGTTTTAAACATTTTTTCAAAAATTTATCTGGACTTTTACAATTTGAAATATTTTATAATCAAGAATTTAAGTTTATTTTAATCAGAATTTCATAATTGCATTGAAAGGATTCCAAAATATTTATTATAATTAGGTTAAATGCATCATAATTGGTAATTGAGAAGCTAAAATATCTATAAGATTAGTTCAACTGCGACTTTAGGTACAAATACTTATATCTATATGAAAGTATTTTATTTAAAATTTAAATAGCATTTTGACATTGCAATTTTCAAGTTTAAACCCCCTCAAAAATACTACAAGATAAACATAGTTAATATGTCTGTTAATGCCTGCTAAATATTTGCATTTTCCCCAAGTCATCCATATGAATAAATTAAGTATTCATTATCTTTACAAAATGCCCAACTTACTATCTATCTGTAGGTACTCATAAAAGCTTTCATTTAATTAATTCATGCATAAATAAATGGGCTAAAAAAGCTAACATATACCTACCTATATTGTCCGTAGATAAAAGTATAGTACCCTACCCTAGGTACTTTGTTTTAAATACACTGATAGTAAGTACAAGTATTTAGCTCAAGTCTATTGCAATTTGCAAATTGCATTTTATATTCTCAAGTCTCAAGTTATAAAAGTTCTACATTTTTCTTATATTTCAAAAGTGTTTTTGAATATTTGATATCTTTATTTAACCTATTTCAAATATGTAAGCAAAACTTTCGTGTTGTCTCAATTCAATTATCTTTTTTATTTTTGAGGCGACTCTGACACTCATTTTGTACTAAAACATCTGGATATGATATCATGAGTGTTTTTATTTAGTAGGACATTAAAAAGCAAACTAAATAATTTATTGATTAAAATATTAATTATAAAAGCTTGTGATACTGTTTCAAGTAGTAAAATATATAGGTATGGATATTTTGTGGCTAAATATACTTTTTTAGTAGGTGCAATACTTATATAATGAAAGGCTATAGGTAACAAGTAACAAGTAATGCAGTAAATAATTTACTCATAACTCGAACTCTCAGAAACCGGATATAAAAATGAGACCTTTCTTTTAGCAGGTAGGTACGATCTATCTAAACATTAGTAGCTAAGGTATAATGTCTGATTTTGGAGTTTTTCTTTAGATATATTTTCATTTCCTTATCTTATTATGACATATAACATTAATGACTGATGACAAGTAGTGATGATTTACTAAAATTTTCTGCCCTCGAGCCTCGAGATCAATATTATCGAGCCTCGAGACCCACAATATTTTCAATAATTTCTAAAAAAAAATTTAAAAAATTGCCAACTGCCTGCTATAGTTTCTAATAACTTCCCATATTTGTAGCAACACAAGATTTACGAATACATACTTACATAAGTAGTTAGTTTGTTAGATTAAAATCTCGTATTATAAATAGGTTTATGCCTTACTTTTAAGCCTATTGTCATTTATTAACAGGGCAAGGGATTTTAGGTTGTTAAAAATGTCTGTTTAGGTACCTAAAAGGTCCTAAAAAACTGGCGTTTTAGGTGACTAAACTTGAAAAAATAGCAATTTAGGTGACTAAACCTAAAATATTTTTGGCA
>JAQIXA010004859.1:0-10481 GCA_034699045.1 Nanhermannia cf. coronata Gr-Ori-00579 | reverse complement strand
AAAATAATAAATTTTGATTTTATTTTAATTAAGAGGTAAATCGAATATGAGAATTCTGATTTTGACCATCCACGTGAACTCGGGTTATATTTTTAATATAACCCGAGTTCATTATATTTTTAATAGTTACAATTTTAAATCATGTAATTTTAAAACTTTTATTAATGAGAAAAAAAGGTTTTGATGAAATCATCTTCAGGATATTTTTAAAAAAAGGCAAATATTTTAAATATTAAGAAAATTGTTTGTTCACTAAATTATTATCAATACAAAATACCATAACTTACTTTTGTAAATATAAAAAGTTTATTAAAAACTAATCGGAAATTAATAATGCTGACTGTGAAGAAAAATTAATTATGAATACGATAAATCGGAAGAAACCCTTACATTGAAATTTAAAATGACTTGATTTAGAGTATGGTAAATAAAATTCTCAATGGGATTGTGAAACAATAAGAATATATAATCTCAATTTATTTCATATATATAATTTAACTTCATATATTTATAAAATAAATTTAAAGCCGCATGCATTTATATTGTTAATCCACACTGTACCTAATTTTATATTAATTTGAGAAACATTCAAGATATCTTTAAAATATTGAAAATAAAAATTTATTAAATCTTAAATATGATTTTAAAATTTTACATTATAAAATAAATGATAATAATTCATATAATATTGATCAATATTTATTGAAAGAAAATATTTAGTGTTAAATTTTATATTAATTCAACTTAAATTTTAAACTTAAATTAAGCTTAATAAATCATTTATATTAATTTAATATTATAGACTTAATTTTTCGTCAGCTGATCATTCTTAAGAGAAAAGTCTTTTATCAAAAATATGATATTATGTGTATGATATTATTAAGCTTACTTTATATGGTACATATATTTTATGAATTTTTATTTGATATACCTATATAAATATAAAATTCTAAGTATAAACAAATAAGTATAAACACTACATTTATACTACATCTAAGTATAAACACTACATTTTGCAAATTTGTAGGTAAGTTAAGTTCCTAGCTCATTTATTTCATATTACAAAGTAATAATCGTAATCATTATATAATTTTAACTAATCCAACTATTAATAAGAAACTAGCGATATTTTACTAATTTTTTAAACATTGTTTCTCATAATATCTAACAAATACAATGTAATCCGAATATTGTGAAATTTTTAATGAAAGAGAGCATTACAGAATACATCATAATTTATACTACCTAATTTTTATAAAAATTGTTAATGTCATTTTTACTTCAGCTAGATATTCTTTAATGAAAGTAAATGTTAAAAATACAATCTATTTGATCATAGGCATGTATTTAGTATAAGCCAAAATAAAATTACAATATTAACCCAGCTATTAAAAATAAAATGTTTATTTTAAGTTCTTTTTGACAAATACATATAAAGCATTATGTATTTAATTTTCTAAAAAATTTCTTTGTCAATTAAATGTACCAGCCTGTTTTATTTTGTAAAAATTAAATTTCGCCTTTTTGTTTTTGATCGGGTTTGTCTATTGCCATTTAACCAGTATCTTCGAACATTAGGCCCCAAGACGATTAAAAATATATAAACACCACTAATGCTTATAATTCATATAATATTGAAAATAGTACTCTTGACTCCAAAACAATGTAACCAATTTGAATCAATATCTTTCAAGATTTGTATGAAAATGCTAAAATTTCTCAAATAAAAAGTACTTTAAAAAATATGACAAGAAAAATTGTGCAAATTAAACTTCAAAAATTCTTATAATATTCAAAAACTAAACCAAACACTATCCTTATCAAAATGATACCATTTAACTACATTAACCATTATCTTATTATATTTTAATACAAATTCTAAAAACTAAAATGACCTATTAATCTATCTGTATACATATTCTTTTTCTTACTGTACTCAAAATTATGTAATTTTAAGATATTACCTACCTTTCTATTAATTTATCTCTGAAAAATATGATATTTCTCACGATACTAATCTAACAGATACTTAATTATATTTAACCTACTTACTAGATACATAAGATAAGTGTAAAGGGGTCTACGCACTATACTTTAATCCCTGGGTTAACTCGATTTAGTCCAACTTTCACCGGACTAAGGGTGGATTAAGTGGGATTAAGTTAACCCACCTCAGAAGGGTGGATTAACTTTTAATCCGACTTAACCCGAGAGTATAAAATCTGATTTCGAGTTCATTTTTCAAAATTATTCGATAAAAAAAAATAAAAATCTATAAAAATAATAATAAAAATCTTGATCTTGATCTTGTTTCTTTTGACTTGACATTTAGTCAAGTGGTTTAGTTAACTATTTTAGCATTTTAATTTAATTGCAATTAAAAATTAACATCATAAAGTCAATTATAAAAGTGCTAATTGATCATTATAGTGAGACATTTAAAATTATAGTGGAGAAAAAATGCAAGGATTTGTTTTGAATTGTGGGTGACAAAAGCAAGTTAATTTTTTAATTGTGATTTTGAGTTTTAAGTGCTCTTAAAATAACTGACCAAAAGTGTTCAATTACTACTAGTTTCGGTGTCTCATTACATCATACAGAATATGTATACTCAATTAATTCAGCTCTGAGAAACCAAATTGCATTTGATTTCTCAGTACCTACCTCCTTGTAGTTACAAGGTAGGTAATAGTAATTGTAGCTACAAATAATTTGAGTAGGTAGATACAAAAATACAACTAGGTTTCTCAAAGCTGAATCAAATTGAGTATACCGGTTCTTGACTCTGATTGTGAGGATAATTAAAAACAATTATATAGCAAGTGAATTGTGTCAAAATTGATTGCAAAAATTAAAGTAAAAAGTCATCAACTGGATCTTGTGATTTTTTACTATCCTATTAAGCAATTTTATTTAATTATTACAATTAAAAATGAGTCCACCAAAAAGATTAATAAGAATAAAAGAGAAAGGAGTGACAATTGGTCATCAAGTGAGAGATCATTATTAATTCAAATTTGGGGGGAAAAGAATAAAGAGTTGAATGTGATGAGTTCAAAAGGCCCAATTTTTAATAGCATTGCAGAAAAATTAAATTCTTCTGGTTATATGAGAAATGGTGATCAATGCAAATTGAAGATCAAGGCCTTAAAAAAAACATATTCTTTGAAAAAATCTCCTACTGGTGGAGAAACATCAACTTGGGAATTTTATGAACCTATTCATCGGATCCTAGGGACCAGTCACTATTTTAATTTGGACAACGCTTATGTCTCGGAGATTGGACTTCAAAAAGGTAAATATGAATATTATATATTTAACAAGTATTTCAATAAAATATTTAATTGACTAAAAATGTGCGAGCGAAGCGAGCTTTAAATAATAATCTTTGCACTTTGACCTATTACTTGTTTATTTAAGCTGTCTGACAATACATACCAGACACTTTTGTTGAACTTTGTACTAAAAACTTGAGATAATTTTTGATATTATCTCATTCATAGACTATGATAATTTCATCTTTTTGCTCGCTCACACATATAACCAAGTAACTAAAAGTAGTTAATTTAATCCTAATTTTTATATAGATAAAGATGAAACAAATCAAGATGAACAGGAAAAAACAACTTCAAAGGGACCAAATGTTGAAGGTAACATTTTTTTTAACTTTATTTAATAGTTATATAGGTAGGTAGGTATATTTATGGTCAATATGCTATCAAGGTCAGAGAAAGACCTTGGTCTATCTTTGACGATGTATTAGTGTTTATTAATCTTTAATTTAATTTTTTTAGTTGCTGATGTTGCTGACGTAGTTAGAGTTAGTGTTGACGATGGATTTGGATTTGAATTTGATGTCAATGCTCCTTTCGAGAATATGGGTACATATATTAATTGTGCTACTAGTATAATTATATTAGATAATTATATTTAATCATTTTATTATCATTTCAAAGGTGGAGTAGAGAGTCTCAACAATTCAGAAAGTGACGGAGGGAGCGAAATGACACATTCTCCTGTGACAATTACTCTTTTATCACCTACTGCCTCATCATCTACTGCTACTCTCTCTTCACCAACTTGTACTACAGCTGGAAAACGAGCTTCAACCGAGTCTCGTAAGTTCCTTATTATTTTTTAATAAAATATTCTTTTGGATATCGTTACTATTAATATATAATTATTAAATAACATTTACATTTTTAAATTAGAGCATGCCAAAATGAAAAGAAGAAAAGTCAGCGGTGATGCGGATATTCAACGAGAACAAATTGCCCTACAAAAAGAATCCATGACGAGTACAAATAATCTCCTCAATCGTATGGTGACTGCAAGTGAAAAATCAGTAGATGTTATGCAAAATATTGCTGCTAGTACTGACAAACTAGTTGATTTTATTATCCAAAAATACAAGTAATAGGAAATTATAAAAACTATGTTTAATATTTTTTACTAAATAACTAATGCCAAGGTAGATGTTCAGAAATAAAAGTTCATCTTTTAAATATTTATTATACCTAAACTAATAGGTAGTACCTTTTAGGTATGTACCTTTTATTTCTTAACTATAAGTAGGGTATTAACAAATTATTTATTTTTATTATATATAAACTAGCTTATTAGTGTACCTATTAATTTTTAAATATTAGTAGTGTACTTACTAATTATTTATTTTTAATATAACTATAATTATTCAGTAGTAAATATAATTATAAACTGAAAAAGGCATAAATATTCTTAACTAATTCCAGGGTTGATTTTCATCCATAAATTGATTCATTAGAGCTGTCCTTATCATATCACCAGTAGCATTATTATTATGATCATTATACATTGGTTGTCGGATATTTCTTTCAATTAGAGCAACTTCTTCGTCCCATTCTTGTTCATAAACACATGACATTTTTTCACAAATATTATGTAGAGTATAAGCTGCATTTATTATTAAGGGCATTTTAGAAATATCCACTTCAATTCTTTTTAAAATTCTCCTCCATCGACCTTTAACTTTCCCGAAAACAGTTTCTATTACACGCCTAGCTCTACTTAATCTGAAATTGAAATTTCTCTGACCTTGATTTAAATTATGATGATGAATGTATGGTTTTAACATATAAGATTCTAATTTAAATGCTGAGTCACCAATCAAACAATAAGGAATAGTGACATTGTTGATGACCCTTTCAGAAGTTGGAAAAACTCTGTTATTCCTAATTTTATTAAAAAGTTCTGTCCCTTTGAAAATTCCAGCATCTCCAGCCCTTCCAGGAATCCCACTTTTAGCATACATTATCATTCCTTTAGCGTCACATATGGCCAAGCTTATAACAGAGTACCAACCTATAAAAATAATATAAATATTTTAACTTTTTATTTTTTATTAAACCTATCGATTAGTAGGGTACGTCAGGGCCGGGATGTCTCAACCTAGTGAAAATCTGTCGGGTTCATAAATTCGGTTACGAAAAAAAAATCAGGCCTGAACCGACTGAACGGGATTTTTACGTTATGGCAGATTAGTGGCAATTTGACTGCGAGGATTCCGAATCGGAAATTCATTCGACCGGAAAGTGACCTTTTGAGCCCTCAAGGGTTAGGTCAAAAGCCAAAAATGAATTTTGATTTCAACGTGAAATATGGGTAAATCGAATACGACAATTCCGATATTGACCACCCAAGTGACCTTGGATGACCCCACGACGGATGACCTCAAAATCGAGGAGCCGAAATATGACAAAATTTTTGTCAAAAATATTTCTCCTTCACCTAGTAAATGTCAATTTTTTTATTTTATTTCAATATCTATAGGTAAAATTAAGTGAAGATCCGAAATATGACAAAATTTTTGTCAAAAATATTGTAGTCAAATATCCGATTCGAAATCCTCGCAGTCAAATTAACTTTAAACTGACATAAGTAAAATTCCCGTTCAGTCGATTCAATCCGTATTTTTCGTAACCGAATTTATGATCCCGAGACACAGTTTTTCACTAGACTGAGACAACCTTGGGTACATAAGTAGGGTACTAACTAATTATTCATTTATATTATACTTATGCTAGGTAGGATATTTATTAAATTTAATTACCTTTATAGTTATAATAGTCGGTTTTCAACTCTTCTGGTGGTGTAACGGCAAAATGACATCCATCTACAGCACCAACTGCCATTGGAAATTGCCATATTTCTTCGAATTCCCTTGCTTTTTCTTTAAGGGCCTCAGGATGTGGCCATTTTACTTCTTTGTCTAACAGTATTTCATTGATGGACAATATAAAATCATGAAAACACTCTTTCACAGTTGTAACTCCAACACCAAAAAGAGCAGCTATATTAATATATTCTGCACAAGATGATAAAGTTTTGAGTCCAATGGCCACTCTGAGGTCAACAGGATTTGACTGTCGAAATGTAGTGTCTTGTTTTCTCATTCGTGGTTCTAAATTTCTCACTAGATAATTAAACGTGACCCGATTGACACGAAAATGAGCACGGAAGTCTTTTTCGTCAAATGTCGGAACTACAAATTGCCACCAAGCTTTTTGTTGAGGTTTAATCCACCACCTTTGTCCATCGACATCCATTTTGCTTTTATTAAAATATGCTTTTAAGTAAATGTTTTATTGAAACTTAAATTATAATCAAATGTGCAATTGAGTACTCACCTTCTTTTCAATGGTCTTGGATGCGAAAAATTACCCTGGTCATGCAAAATCTTGATAATTGACGAAATATTGCTCAATAAATCTTGAATTTCTTTTAATATTCTCAGCATATCTCGAAATTGGACAATTAAAATCATAATTATATCTTGCTCCATTTTATTTTTAATTATTTAGACAATTAAACAACAATTAATAATATTTTTAACAATTTTGATCAAAATTAGCCTGCAAAATGTAGAGTGAAAGGTGAGAATAAGTTAGTCCTTTTTTTTATAGTGCGTTTGCATTTTAACCCTGGGACGAGTTAAGTTGAGTTAAGTAGAGTTAACTCGATAGTGCGTACAGGGCCTAAGGTTTTTCTCCCGTGTGTATTCTACTATGGCAGATCAAATGTGAACTTTGAGCGAATTTTTTTGGGCAAAATTTGCAAATATAAGGTCTTTCTCCTGTATGTGTTCTACTATGACAGGTCAAATTTGTACTTTGATAGAATTTTTTCGGGCAAAATTTGCAAATATAAGTTTTAACCCCAGTATGGGTTCTTGAATGAATAGTAAGTGAATGTTGTAAAGAGAATTTTTTCGGGCAAACTGAACATGAGTAGGGTTTTTCACCTATTAAAATCATTATTTCAATAAATTACACAATTGTTTAATTTCCTTACTTTTATCATACTAATTATCTAATGTTTTACCTGTATGAATTCTATTGTGAATTTTTAAATCAGTCGTTTTGGTATATATTTTCAAGCAAGTTGAACACTGCAAAGTTTTGTTTCTACATTTGCTCTCGACTTTTAAATGATCATCAAAAGTTGCTTGGGATTTGAAAAATTTTGAACAAATTTTGCATCGATAATTTCTTGAATCTGATGATGGAAAATCACGGATAGTTAATTTATCAGATGCATCACTTTTTCTTTTTGTAAACTCGGCTTTATTCAATTTTAGCCCAGATTTGATTTCTATATTTAAAGAGCATAATTATATATTCAATTTCAAGTATCTTTATATGTATAGCACGTGTGAACATGAACCTGCTAGTATCATATCTATATATACGGGTTATAAATGTATTTATGTAAATATTTTACCATTTTTTCCGGAAATCCGGAATTTGTATTTAAAATTTGGATCCGAATCGACCCTTGTCAGTGGGATGACTGCATTTTGATGAATTTTAGGTATTTTGACCAAATGATTTCGATTTGATTTCCAAATTTTGGTGTCTTCACTGCTAGAAAATGGAGTGATTAATGAGCTGGTGGGTGCTGGAAATATTTCTATATTTTGGTCAATCATGGTTGAAGTACTGTCCAGTTCATATCCTTTTAAAAATAAAAATATTTAGCAAAATAGCAGCTTAAAGATTTCAATTATAGAATAAAGAATACCTTCAGTTTTGATTATTTCGATATCAAAATTCAAGTTCTGGTTTTCAATATTTCTATTTTGAGATCCTTTTGAAATTGAATCCATTTCAGCAGAGCTACTATTATGATGGTTAAAAACATCTTGATCATTTAGGTTTGACAAAACAGAATTCTCGAATGGTTCTTCGGTAAAATTTGACCCAGTTTCAGCATCTGTTATATAATTTTTCAGTTATACATATTAAAATTAAGGTTCTTTTAAAATAGTGTTTTTATATGTAATTAAGTAATTGCTAATTACTAATTACTTACCTGATTCTACTAGTAAATTATTGTTATTTTGAGTCAAATTTTCCAGCTGATTTTGCACAATTTTTAAGTTCGATTCTAGCTCCACATTTTTAGCCTCGAGGTCGATGATTCGATTCTCAAATGTTTCAAATTTAAGAATTTTGGTCATCATAAATTGAATGGTCTCTTGTGACATTTTGTTGATTGTTCAAAGCCTTTTATATAACAAAACATTTAATTATAAAAAATAAATATAACCCCCCTTGTTGCACTCTTGTCAGCTCAATTTCAACACTAGACTACTCGTACAATAAAATATTTTCGAAAAAAAATATTTCAAACTTTTTGAGTTCTACAAGTATTTAGTTTAGCTCCTCAATTTATACTGTTATAGCCATAGCATAAGATTCAGATTCTATTATGTATCGTATTACATAGCATATACATACATGTAAGGGATAAGGAAAGTAGGAATATTGGTTCGAAATTCGGGATTACTAGATTGCTACTTATACATTGGGGTAGATTAGGGGTAGTTGGGGATTTTATCAATTACAAAATGTTTAAAACAATCATTAGAGACATAGACATAGGTATAGTATAATTTTAAGTCAAAATAACTTTCTTGAGCGTAGAATACAGTCCTAAGCGGAATGATTTCATGCCTTTTATCCAAATTTTGTTCAAAAAAGTAGCATATTATTTTGAATATTTAATATTTTGAATTTTTATAAAATAAAAATAAATCAAAATTATTTTTTTTTGTTTTTATAAAAATTACCTACCGCAAATTCAAGTTCAAATTATATAATGCAATTTAAGTAAATCAAAAATAACCGTTGGGACATCGGCATTTTCTTGGTGATATGTTAATCGGGCCATTCTACCCAACGAACTCTGTCACCATTGTTCTATGGTATATGAGTATGAGAATGAAGTTATTGGAAATTCTAAAAAAAAGTACCTAAAAGTGTTTAATACCTTTATGGCACTTGATTTAATATTAAGTAGTACCTGCATGTGCCTATGCTTCACAATTTGAAAAAAAAAATATAAACATTTATAAAGTGCTTACTTTAAGTACCCTTAAAACTCTGTATAGGTAATTAGATTTTAGATTTAGTTTTAAGTCATATTAGTTTTAATCGTTTTTTTTGGAGATTTTAGAATATGATGCCATGAAATGAAAAAAAAACATCAGTTTAAAATTTCTTAACCGCTTTGTTCAATAGCCAATCATAGCTCTAGGCAGGATTCTTCATATATAGCCGGAGGCCATTATTACAAATATTTGAAATATTTATACCTATACCTAAACTTATAATATGTAATGTAATCTGATCATTATAAATATAAAAACATAACAATTTCTTGTTTGTATCTATAAACATAAAGTACACTGCTGTTTTTTAATAAAACTTTTAGGCATTTGTTTATCTAATTTTTATAAGTTTGATATAAGGAAAATGAGTCAAGGAAATAAAAGATTGAAAATTGACAGTTCCACAATTTGTCCAGAATGTCATGATCCGAATGAACCTGAAGATTTTGTTAAATGTCACAAATGTCAAATAGGGATTCACAAATCTTGTTACAATTTAGATTTGGATTTGGATCGTGAATTATTAAGGTTGTATGAGGATTATGAGAAGAAGAAAAAAGTTTTTCCGTTTTACGTACTCTGTAATAAATGTAGTGTTTTTGTAAATGGAGATCAAGTAGTAAGTAGATGTAAAAAATATTTATAAAGACCATTTTTTATCAATTGACAATATCCTTAATACATATATTTTCTAATGTAGACTTCAGCTGATGCAGATTCCGATGATAAAAAGTCAGATGATACAAATAATGAGATGGGAACTTTCGAGGAAGGATTAATTTACCATCAAAATCCCTTCGAAATTGATATCGTAATTTATTTTTTATTTAAAAATCATCAAGATCGTATAAGGATAAAATTAGGCTTTCAGGCCTTTGCATGTTAAACCTCATATAAAAGCCAGAAAGTCCATTATAACCCGAAAAATATCCTTTTTGACTGGATGTTTTGCTAAATATTTTAAGTGAATATAATACCATACGAGTAAATAAAAATAAAAGAGAGTTAGTTACATTATAAATAAATAAGCAAATTTTTAGTAACGTTTTTT
>JAQIXA010004858.1:0-10483 GCA_034699045.1 Nanhermannia cf. coronata Gr-Ori-00579 | reverse complement strand
TACTAACTTTATGGGGGGAACATATTAGACATATAATCTCGTGGGGCGGCTGCGGGGCGGCGGGCGGCTGACCAAATCCTCTCATTATGTACTTTGCTTCTAGGGATCATTTTCAACCAGGGGAAATCTCATTTAGACAATCGTAGATATTCATTGAGAACACTACGTGATTTTGGATTTGGGACCAAATTAATGGAGAATTTAATTGACTCTGAATGTCAAAAATTAGTAGAATATTTCAGAAAAACGAAAGAACAGCCACTAGAAATTGTGCATGAATTTACTGGGGCTGTTT
This sequence comes from Nanhermannia cf. coronata Gr-Ori-00579, assembly GCA_034699045.1. NCBI lineage: Eukaryota > Metazoa > Arthropoda > Arachnida > Sarcoptiformes > Nanhermanniidae > Nanhermannia > Nanhermannia cf. coronata Gr-Ori-00579. The sequence goes on along the minus strand of JAQIXA010004858.1, from coordinate 10,188 downwards.
TTGCAAGTCTTTGGACTATTATCACAGGACAAAATGTCCAACAGGATGATCCTCAACTTGTTGAGTTTTTCAAAAGGCTCCACTAGTAATTTCTCATCAAAATGTCATTTTATAAATACATAATAATTGAAAATAAATTAACACTTTTTTTAAAACAGTGACGTAGAAATCATGGCTTTGTTGATATTTTTCCCATGGTTTTTCAAACTGTACAATATCCTCCCATGGCTTTTTCCCCCAATCAAAAGATACGTTGAAAACAGTCGAGCTGTCATGAGATTTATTAAAGACCAAGTGGACAATCATAAAAGTGTACACCAAGTTGGGGCTGAAAGAGATTTTATCGACAAATATTTATCGAAAATTAAAGAAGAGTTAGATTCTAACTCGACTTTTTTCGGCAAGAGGGGAGGTAAAATAATTTTCTAGAATTTTAGAAATATAGGTACAGGGTGTTTTTAATGAACTGAATGTGAATAACTCAAAAACCATTAGCCAGATTTTAATTATATCATTTAATAGAGGTTTAAAAAAATTATACATATTATTACAAGTTATTATCCTTCTAGGAATATTTTATGAAAAACCGATTCCTTTTTTAAATTCCTAAAATTTTCAAAAATTTGAATTAAAAAAAAAAAGAAAAATTCTAGGCGCTCAAACCATTGAGAAGAAATTTGATATTAACCCTATTTCCCTCAGCTCTCTGAGGATGAGAGGGTGTCAAACATGCCTTAATTTAATTGTGATTGATTAGTTAATTATTCTTAATTGTTAAAATGTTTTTTAATAATTATTATCAAAATGCACAAAAATTGCTGGATTTAAAAAAAAAATTAAATAGTTAATTAGTTAATTATAATTAGTGTGGGGTGTGCACAATTCACATTAGTTTAAAATTTAAGGACGTTGTTTCAAAGGTCGCTTTGCGACCTTATGTAGATCTGGTTTGTGGAAATTCTGATTTTTAGGCCATCTTGTTTTGGCCTATCTGATTTTGGTTGAATTTTTATACTCCATTCTTGTCACTGTCACTATATTTGAAAAAATATGCTATTATTCGTAAAATAAATCTAGTGCATTAATCTGTATAGCTAGATCATGATATCATATTGTAATATCTAAATTTGTTCATCCTCGAATAATATATGTATAGGTCATAGAATTCGAGCCGATTTTCTTTGGGTTATTCACGTTCAAATTATGTCCAGTCCATTTAAAAGTAGTGGAATTTCATAATATAATAATTATTACATCTAAAATGTATAATTTTCCGACAGAAAACCATTTAATCACAATTTGCCATGATTTCTTCTTAGCAGGTACAATATTATTTACCTAATCACATTACTTATATAACTTGAATACTTGTACAGTACATATTATAAAAATACAGATCGTATTTTTAGATTCATATGTTAGGTTTTTTCTCTTTGCTTAAATACTAACCTATCTCATTTTTATAAATTTATAATTTTACTTGTTTTAGATTATTAAAATAAGTTAAATATTGTACTTACTGATTCAATTATTATATACCCCCCCCCCTATTAACCAATTTTTTTTTGTTAATTGTAAGTAACTCCATAAAAACGGCTATGGGAGGGGGGTTCTTATTAACATTGTGGGAGGAGTATTTTGAACATTTCAAAGTGCGGCCGTGTGGCTAACTTAATGATGCCCCTAGTTTATTCAATTATACCTAGCTTTTTGGATAATATATTACTGATTAAACCTAGTTTGAGGTTTAATTACCCACTTTACTAAGGGTTTTAGAGGTCCTGTAATTGTGACAATATAATTTACATTTACATTCTTAAATTTCCCATTAAAAAACTAAATATAATAAATAGGAACTGAGCCTACAAGTGTTACCCTAAGTTGGATATTTCACTTATTTGCAGTTCATCCCGGTAAACAAAAATAAAACATTTCTGTCGACGAGGATTTTATTAAGCAGTAAAAAATACTTAACAACACAAATGTTATTTTAGGCATACAAGAAAAAGTAAATGAAGAGATCAAGGCAGTAATTGGTTCAAGAACACCCTCATTAGATGACCGACAATCGTAATTTCATTAAATCATACACACAGAGAAATTTTAACAAAAAAGTATAACCAGACTGGTGTTACTATACATATTACTTAACCGAAACGGTAATAAACATCACCAAATTGGTTATGCTCAACATATTACCAGATTGGTTATAAACAATCATTACCATTTCGTACACAGATTGTAATACCTGGTTATAAGTGTAACCAAAACGGTGCTAAATTTTTATTAAAAACTATTGTAAATTGTAACCAATTTGGTTACATTTTAACGAGTAAATGGTTATACTAATTGCCTACTCGTAAATCTAAAGATAAAATAAATTTAAAAAAATGATTTCGATTGCAATTCAAGAAATTTTGAGTTTTTTTAAATCTTTATTCAAATTTCAATTATGTAAAATTCAAAAATGTGAATTATGATTTGAGCTTGCAGTTAATTCATTAGATGTGTGACTTTTTGGTGCAAACTATTATGACGGAGTTATTGATTGCACTTGTCAATTATAAATTCACAATTAATCTTAAAAACAATTAAAAACAATTTTAAAAACAGTCGGGATCATTATTCTGACAATGGGGATTCGCCAAGTGACCCCTGGAGATTTATATGTGACGATATAGGGCTGACAATAATCATAGACATATAAAATGTCCAAATTCGACTGTCAAGGTCAAAGGTTATGACCATATGAATATGAAGTTAGAGTGTATTATTCCCATAAGATATAATATTTGAGAGATTTGAGTTTGGCGATGGAAGTAAATTTGTTCTTTCACTTCATATGGTTATGACCTTTGACCTTTACACATTAACAGCCGAATTTGAACATTTTCTATGTCTATGATTATTGGTCTTTCAACACTACAGATATATAGTCTCCAGGGGTCACTTGGCAAATTCCCATTGTAAGATGATGGAGTACACAAAAATTTCCTGGTCAATTTCTGCCTCTTTTTAATTCTAAAAATTGACCTTTTGCCTTTTATCTAAGATCCAAATTAATCTCGAACTTGTCTAGAACTAATTATTTATAAAACACTTTTAATTCACTGATATTTAATTTATTAATCGTAAAGTAATACTGTACTCTATACATAATATTTTAGTACATTACTTATTCTTATCTAATTACAAGAAAGTCTTCATTAGTTAAAGACATTTAATTAACTTTTTACCTCGAACAAAATTTTATGTTTACTTAGAATTTTGATTCAAGGCGGTGTAAATATATTAACGGCTGGGTTATGATTTATAACCGATGGGGTTATGTTTTATAACCTAAAGAGTCAAAAACATTACCAAATTTTGCAATTTGTAACCGTTAATTGGTTCTGATTTTTTATCTACAAAATTATAATAAATATGGTTTAATTTTGTAATATTTTATTACAACCTTAATCCGGTAATAAAAAGCAATTAATTGGTTGTAAATTTATCACCATTTCGTATATAAATTATTTCCTACATATTTGGAACTAATTTTTTGTTAAAAACACCTACATTTTTCTCTGTGTGTAGCGACAAGTTCTTTTTTCAACAATTATAATAATTTTATTTTTCATAGATAGAATATAATGAGATATCATATATTTCTGGATATTTAATTTAGAAGGAAATCAGCGGTCTCAAATTGAGTTTTAATTTGTTAGTTGATATCTAGTTCAAACTAGTTATTTGTTTGTCGAATTGTATTTTGACCCATTTGTCTCAAAATGAAAACAACTGAGCTGATGTACTTTGGATGTTTGAGCTGGGAAACTAAAGGTTTACTGTGTGTGTATTTATGTATATTTATTCTGTTGAGATCAATTTATGATTATGTAATAGCTGGTCTGGGTCTCAGTTTATTTCAAGTTTGGTGAAAGTTTCATTTTCACAGAAACTTGTCTCGAAGGGGTTTTGGGAAAGTGAGAGAAAGTTAGCACATACGATTTTCTCTCTCTCTCTCTCTCTCTATTTTCTATGTATGCCTTAGTCATTAGTCTAAATTTTGAATTTGTTCTACATATGCATGTAGTTGTTACAATATAGGTAGATACAGAGGAAATGAATCTAAAATGGGAATTTGACATATGGAATTCCTGGAGATTTTTAACAAGAAATTCCACAAACATAGCTACTTATTGGTATTCATACATATACATACATAAGTATTATAATAAGCATTACCAACATAAGTGTTGTATTACAAACATAGGAATATAAAAGAAAATTTGCACACATACACCCATTTACAGAACAACACAAGATTTCGATTCCATTTCGCTTGTCAAATAATAAAAAATGATCAAAGCTTTTGCTTTAGATTTCCGCTGGGAAAGATTTTAAATTTATTTTAAAGCTCCAATTGAGTTATAGGAACATGTTTGCAATTTCAACTATAAAATTCGTTACATTTACTTGTGTAGGTATTTGTGCTATAATAATAGAATCTACTGTTTATTGCCATCCATCAGTATATGCTTTTGAGCATGATAATGCACAAATTATGAGTAGGTATTACATATAATAAAACTTCCACAATTAATTTTATTTAATACAGAGTACAAGTAAAATACACTATATATTAAAATTTACTCTAAATACTAATGTATTTGAGATGTGAAAACCTCAAAATTTTGAAAATTTTTACTTGAAATTGGAGTCATTAGCATTCTTGGTATCTTGGGTTTAGCTTCGAATCACATCCTAAAAATACATCTTATCTGATAATTATATGAAATATTTCATATGCGCGCAATAAAACAAACCAATATTTTGAAAAATTTTCAGATTTTTACTTAAAAAAATAGGAATTAAATAAATCAATTTTGGTTATATAAAAGTCTTTAAATACTCACTCAAAACACTTGACTGTTTTTTTTAAATTTATGTTCCAACTTGGATAATATATATTTATTTATGCCTAATTAATTAAACTGAGTATATTTAGGACGTCAATAGTCCTCTAACATTACTGCCTGGGTATACCTAGTATGGTACCTACTAATCTACATAGCTATACATATAGCGATATTTTGAGGTACAAATAGTTTCTTAATTTATAATCTGGTAATCGAAAATAAATTTGTTTCGACTAATAGTAGGGTACTATACTGTTTTGTAAAATAACAGTACCTATGTAAGTATGTAAGATTAGTAATACAGTATTTTATACTTTGTAGGTAGTTACATAATATTGTATTTTAAATCCGATATCGGCGGTATTTTTTGTGACCAAGTATAATTTGTTTATCCTAATCGGATAAAAATAAATGGTCAAATCCATTAAGCTCAAAATATTTAAACTACAATGTACATTATATATATTTAAGTATAATCAAATTTTATTTTTACAGTTGAAAAGCACATATATAAAGTCGTCCATCACTCGAAGGTAAGTGAATGCTTGAGCTGCAATACGACAAAGCAAGGGGAAGGAATAAAGTACTTTTTGTGATATGGACTATGTACTAGTATATTTTTGAAACAAAATCTCAAAAAAACTTTTTAACTTATAACTATGTAGGTACTCTGTATAAGATATAGTAGATATCAGTACATACAGTGTAAAAATACTTGAGTTAGAGTCAATGACTAAAATAAAACTCTGACCTTAATACTAAAGTATATACTGTAGATTACACAGAAAAAAAATAAAACTTTGTGAGAATAAAATAAGTAGGTAAGAATTATTATTTTAAAAAAGTGGGGGGTTAAATTCTTCATATGGATCTACAAATACAGTTGGTATACATACCTGAAAAAATTGTTGGAAATTTGGATGCCAAGTAGTTTCAAATGGCAAGTTTGCTCAAAAGTTTTCCACTTTTTTATTCTTCTTTGCACAATTTCTTTTTTAAATATTTAAAATACATTTACAATAACTTAAAAACTGAAAAAATTCAAACAGTTCATTTCTATTTACTGTAATAGTAATGGTACTACTTTCACAAGTATTATATTGGCTATGAAAACTAGGGTCTAAATAAGACTCTGAAACTCTTGAAACTGTTTTAAACACTTAACTCGGATCTTGTATTCAATTATTTCAAATGATATTTAACCTGTAATTAGTTAGTGTCAATACTAGTACTAGTACTGGTACTTTATGATTAGTTATTAGACAGGGAAAGTTGTTGCTTTCACCAACCCCTCCGTTTCAAAAATGAGGCATAGAAAATAACTTTTTTGGTCTTTTAAGGGTATCCCGGGTTATTCCCGGGAATATTGACGCAAGTCCATATGAATCTTTGAGGTTTTTCGTATTTATTTTATGTTACTTGTACTTGCATTTACCCGTCTATTATATCTACTGACTACTGATACTGTAAAGCATTCGAGAAATGTTCAAATTCAGAGATTTAAGTTTGGTTCTTATCAGAGCGAACAAACCCTCTCCGCTATACAATTACAATACTACTGGATTGTAAAATGTAGAGTTTCATTTGTAGATCTTTTACATGCAAATATTTAGAAATCTCGAATAATGATCTTCATTTTCTATTAATTTTCTTAGTTTGTTTACATTTATTTTATTTACTGTCTTTGATGGCTAGTATTTATTTAATCGTCATTTCAATTTCATAGTCAAGGCCTTTGAAAAAGAGGTCAACATTTTGGACATTTTTCTTTACCATTATCACTAAAATTTCAAATTACCATTACAGCTACAAATACAATTCATATTACTTGTATTTGTATTTACTTGTATTTTTATTTTCTATATTTTTTCATATTTTTTGTCATTTTCTCCATTTTTTTCAAGCCAAATTTCCATAAATGATGGTGGAAGCTGAGAAGGAGGACATGATTACAATTTTTGCTAATTAAAATTGACTAAAATGATAAAAAAACTTAACTAATAAATATTAATACCTAAAATTAAAATTAAAATTAAAGATCAGCAATCAAAATGTAAAAAAATTAAAATTGAATTGATGAATGCTAATGAATAATGACTAATTTAATTAACTGGATTGATACCTTTTAAAATATTTTTCCCACTTTTTGAGGTTCTAAAAGAGATTTTTTGGCGAACATTTTTGAGTCTTTTGACTTTTGGATACGGCATGGCTTATAAAAAATTTAGGTAGGCTAGAATTTTTAGAAATTAAAGATTAGTTAGTTAAATTGTTAGATAATTATATTAGATAGTCTTAACATAATCTTTTACTTAACATGAAAAAGTAGGGTACTAATTGTAAGAATAAGTTAGATAACTGTACTATACTTATTAGTTTTAGGATTAGTTCAAATTCAAGTTATGATAAGATAAGTAAAGTAAATCCTATACGATTTTAGAATTTTGAGATTTCTATTCTAATTCTAATTCTAAATCTAACTCTTTATTAATCTTTATTAACTAGCCTAACATAACATATATACCTACCTATTATTTATTAGTAATTTAATTATCATTATAATCCAAATCCAAGTATGTAGCATGTTATCTACTTTTTCTACCATAATATCCGTATACTATCTGTCTATTTGAAGTAAGCAGTAAGTATATCAGAATCTGATAATCAGATCAGATTCAAATTACAGTACCCTTTACCTATCTTATACTGAAAAAAATTATATCAAAACTTTGCTCATTTATTTATATTTTTGATTTATTTATTTACCTAGGTATGTATTAATTCGTACATTGTACTTTCTAGTTCTAATAAATCTAATATAGTTTTTAACACGAGGTTTTAAGTAGATTTTTTAAAGCTCTAAATGTAAGTGGTAATAAATTATAAATGTAATCTACCTATAGTCCACGAAACGAATAGTTTTAAATTATAATTAAAATAAGTAATATAAATATATTTTTTTTAAATATAGGTATCTGTAGGTAAGAATAAGGTAAATTATTAATAATGAAAAGAAAGAGGTATTTATAAAGTGAGTATACTATAATATTAATGAATATTATGTAACTACCTACTAAAACTACTTTAAGATTAGACTTTAGATTTATCCTTATGGTTAGTGTTAGTTAGATTAGAATTAGAACAATCGATCATAGTAGAAATCTAATTACAATGCAAGTACCTAACTACTAACTACCTACCCTATGCCTTGCAATGTAATGACAGGCTAAAAAATTGCATATTCAGTAAGTACCTTGCCTACTTTACTGAATATTGAATATTATTAGTTATTTTAAAAAGAAGCCTTTGATGAAACTGATGGAATTTTATTACTACTTCTTGAAGAACTTTTCGATGAAATTGGGCTTGAATATTCAGACGCATCTTCTTCCTCAATACTTCTAGTGCTATTTATTACTTGGAAGATTTTTCTTCACTTTAGGAGCAAAACTTGAACCGCCATCGCTATCACTTTCTTCATTGTTTCCTTTTTTAGAGGAAGCCGCTTCCCTAATTGTATTCCCGCTTCTTTCCGGTGTAAGAAAAATACTCGAACATCGTGACTTTTTACCACTACGATGACTTGAAGTACTACTTGGAGTCAGTGGAATACTAGCAATACTGCCGTCATACTCTTCATCACTTGTGTCAATATCCATCTGATCAGGTCCAGGGTTTCTCATTCCTTCAACAGATAGTTTGTTTACTTTCTTATTATCAGGGGCAGATCCTTCTTTCAAATTATACTCAAATTCAGAAGATACGTTCGGACTTCCAACTCTTGTCCCAACATCCTCACGAATAGACGCTTCACCATTGACGCTGCCACTTACAGATGGAGATGGCGAGTAGCTTGTTGAATTTATACAATCATTAGTAGTACTCTGAAGAAAAGTAATAGCCTCTTCAGTATTGATTCCAGAAACACAGCTTGTCTGTAAAGTAAAAAAAAATATAAATGTATATACAAGTTATTATAGTAGGGTAGTGTAAGAAGAAGTAATAGTAATTTTGATTAATTTACACTTTTATAGCTTACCAAATTATTTCGAAAAACTTTGAAAATTTTATCAGCATTTAATACAAGTTCTTTTCTAAATGAAGTGCAAATAAATTGATGTTGAACTCCAAGCGCCGGGTAAGACAAATTTTTAATAATTGAAGCCAAATTTCCTCGATGTGCCTCGTCCAAAGCTTGATCAACTTCATCAAAAAGATAAAATGGAACTGGATCACATTTTTGCATGGCGAGAATTAGAGCTAGTGAAACGACCGACTTTTGACCCCCAGATAAGTGTTCCAAGTAATGCATCACTTGACTATTTGTACTATTAGATACAAAACTTGCGTCAATTTCGACACTTTTTAAACATTTAATACTCCAATCATTAAGAAGCTTTGGATCCTATATTTAATAAATTAAAAAATATATTTGTAATAAAACTAATAAAGTATATCATTAATTGTTTTTCATTTATGTAAAAATGATAATTAAAATATCTATCTTACACTTAAATTCGAAGTTTCACGAAGAATCAAGCTGTCTGGGAGAGAAGAACTGTCCTTACTTCCTCTAGTACTACGAGTAGATCTGTTTGAAGACTCCGGCGACGAATTTAAAGACACTTCAGGCTCTGGTGCATTTCCGATAATAACCAAATTAGCCGTGCCACTCTTGTTTGTCAATTCGTTAAAGATCTCTCGAAAAGCGGTTTGAAATTTTTGAACACTATCAAGAAACTCGAGTGTTTTTTTATTTTCTAATTCAACTATGGTTCTGTGAATCGTCTCCTTACTAAATAAAAATAAAAACAAAATCAATAATTAAAAATAAAATAATGAATTATATTCATTATCAATTACATCAATCAATGAATTATATTTTCTTACTTTTCTTCCAATTGAGATCTTTTAGTTTTGAGATCTTCGTACTTTACTTTCAAATCTTCATATTCAGCATAAATTATAGCAAGATAATTAGTATTTTGCTCCTCTTCACCTCCAAAATACATTTGATGTTTCTTCATTTTATTCTTTATTTGTTGTAATTCTAATAAAAGATCATCCTTATTCCATTCTGGTCCTTCATATTTCCCAACTTGCTCAGGAACTGTCAATCCATTAATCTTTTCTTCAATTTCAGAGATTTTTGCACAAATATTATAATACTTTGCTTCAAATTTTCGAACATTTTTCATTTGCTCTTCAACTTTAGACTTCAATCGATCTTCTTCGTCTTTTAATTTAACGGCTTCAGTCATGGTGCTAATTAGCTATTTGAAAA
>JAQIXA010004857.1:0-10487 GCA_034699045.1 Nanhermannia cf. coronata Gr-Ori-00579 | reverse complement strand
AGAATTATCGAATCAATCGAGTGAAGGAAATCGGACTCTATGTAGTACTCTACTTGTGGCTGACTTATTTTCAAAATTTTTTCTTAACAAGAATTCTCAGGACAATATTGTTTCTTGCAGCATTTGTTCGATGTGGATTTTTACGTATTTATTTCAATATTAAATAAATTTTTGAAATACTACAATATAGATCTAGATTATAGATGTAATTTAAACTTTTTTTTATCAGAACATGAATTTGGGCATAGAAGTATGAGTGGGAATAAAACATTTGACAGATTTTGGCAAACACTTTATATGAGTAAGTTGAATAAATAATATTGAAATAATTATATTTTGAATAGTAAGTTCATTTTACATTTTTGTACAAGCGAAGCAAGCACTTACTATTTCAATTTTGCTTGTAAACTTTGTCCGTCTGTCTGCTTTTACTTTTATACCAGATAAATCTTAAACAATTCTACTCTGATTTTAACCAAACTTGTAAGAAGGACTCTTATATAGGGTCTAGATGTGCCATATCAGATTGTCCCCCCTATTGTGGTATTTTGGACCCTTTAAGGGTCTTAAAGGATTCAAATCAAATGTTAATCAAATGGCGAAGAAACATAAATAATATAAATACTCGATAACAAAGATCCCGTTCATAATATCCGTTTGACCCGAAAGTTGAAAATTGACCTTTGACACCAAAAATGGTCTAATTTGAGATATCAACAACACTCTTATCGCATAATTTAATAATTAATTAATAAATAATTTACTAAAGAGTAATTAATTAATAAATATTTTACTAAAGAGTAATTAATTAATAATTTACTAAAGAGTAATTAATTAATAAATAATTTACTAAAGAGTAATTAATTAATTAATAATTTAAAGAGTAGTTAATTAAATCCTATTTTAAATGATTTTAGATGGAATATTTGGGATGAGTGCCAGTTGGTGGAATCAACATCACAATCGACACCATGCTAGACTTCTTCATGGAGATATAAATATACTTCCCTTAATGGCTTTTAACACAAAAGTTGTAGAAAATCCTACAAAAGAAAATAATTTATTTATTGAAAATCAAGATAAATTATTTCCCATCAATTTCTTCCTTGTCACACTGTATTTGAAGTTTATCAAGTGCCCAAAATATATCCTGGAGAATGGTCTTTTTATGGAAATGATATTTTTTGGGTTACATCAATATTTAGTCTATATCGTAGTGTCAAATGATATTATAAATATTCCAATGTACCTGCTGATATTTTTTATTGTGCCAACTTACCTTATGGGGACTCTGGCTTTGAATCATACACACTTACCCATGTCACAAGGATCAAAACATTGGGTATATTAATAAATGCTTGCTTCGCTCGTACTACATATATGATTTACCTTTAATATAATATAAAAATTTTAAATTTTGTAAAATTATTAAAACCTTTACTATTTGAATTATATTTTTAGGTTGAATATTGCATTGAAAATTCAACAAATATCAATCCAAGTGGGGTCATCAACTGGCTAACTGGATATTTAAGCTATCACATCGAGCATCATCTTTTCCCGCAAATGGCTGGGGTCAATTATCCAAAAATTCAAAATCGGGTCAAAAAATTGGCCGAAAAATATGAAATTCCTTATGTATCTCATGAATATAAAGATGTTGTCAAAATGACCTTCAATAATCTGAAGAATGTTGCCAATGAAATCAGCCACATGTCAAAAGTACATTAATTATTTAAAAATAATTTTTGTTTGGTAGTTGATAGATTTGATTTTTGTTAATTATTATTCAAGAAAAATTTAAAACTAATATTAAGTAACTTTTGAATGTTACAGTTTAATAATTTATAGTACGCCTTATATACCCTATATAGGGCACGTACTACCACCTATACCCTATATACTTTTTCAAATCTAGACTATATATAATAGTCTAGAATTGTTCTATTTTAGTTCAAAAAATTATTCAGATAATATTTACATAAAATACTCAGGAAATACATAATGCCTACTGTTCACATATTTCAGGAATTATTCTCAGGAGTTAATTATATAATCATTATTTAAAAAATATTTATGTAATTCAATAGGTACCTACTGCATGTCAATTTACTAATTATTTATAATAAATACATATTGTTTGCGCTCAGCTTTCTACTAAATCAACCTTTTCTCATCCAAAAGCATCAGGATCAGGTGAATATTATCTAATGTAAAATTTTCAATTTCCAAAATCATTTTGTATGATTTTCTACAAAGTATATAAAAACTGAATTTTATTTCATATCAAGCTCAACATTTTGTAGAAATAATCATAAAGTAATTAAGATTGCTAGACAAATTAAATTATGTGCATATGATAATTACATAAATTATCTCTGAATTTTATAAAATCTATTCATTCTATTTGCAGTTAGGTACTTTATAAAAAATTATAATTGTTATAAAATTGATTTGAAAATTATTTTTTAGTTTAGTTCTTTATCTGATCGTAAGTACACTACTAATACTGTGTGGTATTAAACATGCCATACCATACATTTTTGTATACATCATACAGCGTAATTTGCAAACCTTGTAATATAAAGACGTTTAAAAAATAGTAGACTACTGCTAAAGAAATTCCCAATTACATCATTGTATTGACGGTAATTAACAATAAAGTACCTAGTTAAAAATAATTATATCAGTAAGTTATATGCTTGCAGGAGCGAAGCGAGCATTTACTATTCAAAGTGGTCTATCCAGAAAATAAAATAAATTAAATGGATCTTAACAAACTTCAAACTAGTTTTTGAAATTTTTGGCAAAAATATAAGTTTACTCTATCTTTTGGGGTCCTTTAATGAGCCTCTTTTTAAAATAGAAATAAAATAGAAAAAGCTTGATAAAATGGGATTTCGGTGGCCCTAGGGTTAATCAATAATGACAAGGATTCCAAATTTGTTATTTATTTAAACCAAATGTTTACTATTTCTTTAAAATTATGGGACAATTTGTGATGTCAACTTTTCCTCGCACCATTTAAAAATCACTTTTAAGAGTTAAATAATATGATTAGTAGTAAATTAAATCCTAGTATAAAAAATGAATTATACAGGTTTCATCATATATCTACTAAGAAAATTATAGAGCATTTTTAGGCTGTAATTAAACTATAAGAAACTCAGATATTTTAACAAGTTAGACATTAATTTGATGGAGAATTTAACTGAGGTCACAAATCTGGAAAATATTTGATGAATAGGTCAAAAGATACTAGGTCAATGTGCATCAATGTGCATTATATTTTAGTGTTTTTATTCAATGTAAAAAGTATAAACAAGCCTATAATTATCTATATATATTTGGAATCTTACCTTGCCTACCTTAAAAATCCCCAAATCTAAGCTTACAAAGAATATTCGTCGCTTTGACGTATTAATAATCATTATAGTGATTACTCGTAATTGTAATTGAAAGGTATAAAAAGATAATTACATCAATATTTAATATATTAATTAATTATTTTATCTATTGTCTAGGGAAAAGTTCGAGTTAGAAACTTTAGATAATTAAGCAGTATTTCAATGTCTTTACCTTTTGAAATCCTAGATTTCGTAATACGAGTATGTTTAATCAAACATTGGTAAAATGGACGAAAACTACGATTCCAAATTGACTATAAGATAGGAATACCACTATAATAAATATACCCTACTAAAACTTATTTTTTTAAATTGAATTGAATCATGATTAATACGATAATATGGGTAAATTAAATTATGTGAATAAAAATCCCAGTTTATTCGTCAATTACAATTATTTATAATTTAGTTTTAGAGCATTAAGAACTTATTACAAATTATTTCATTTAAAAGTAAGGTTCCCTAAAATTTGCCCTCATTTCAAAAATTACTTTTTTAGAAAATTTTGTCTGGATTTATTGAGAATTTAGTACAATATATACAAGAAAATGTGCAAGCATGGGAGTGAAGTGAAGTTAGAAATATTGTACAAAGGGGAATACTATGATGTAACTCATTGGGTTCATAATCATCCAGGTTAATATTACCTTAATCAAATTCTTAACATTTTTGTTGAAATTTTTCAAAATTTTAGGTGGAGATGTTATAAAATTTTACACAGAAAAGGGTGAAGACGCGACTTCGGCCATCCTTCAATTTCACTACAGATCTCAAGATGAAGTTTTCAATATTTTGAAATCTTTGAAAAGACGAGATGCAACCAAAAATGATGGTATTTTGTCAATTAAATAGCTTTTATTTGTTTTAAGAATGATCTTGTAAAATTTTAGAAGTTTTGAGTAAGGATATTCAAGCTAGACATGATGCAATAACTGAAGATTATCTAAAAATTATGAATGAAGCCGAATCTGAGAGACTATTTGAAGCTGACTGTAAAATATTTTACTAATTTTTCATTATTTTTGAAAAGTATTAGGATTAGATTTAGGATTATCTTAAGAGTAGAAAATTGGAATTGCATTAATTTAAATATACCCTACAATTTATAATTTCAAATTAGGATACTTGTAGACTATATTTTGGATATACAGGGTTCTTCGAATGAAATACATAATAAAAAATGCAATTTTATGAATTTTTGAGATGATTGTTATTTTGATAAAAATGATATGGGATTTTCAATTCAAATTTTTAATAAAATTTGAGTCAAAAATTTTTGACAAATTAAAAAACTATAATAATATTAGAATAAATAAAACTGGAAGTCTAAATTTTGTACAAAATTTTCTTAAAAATATTTTTATAATAGCGAGTTAGCAATTGGAATTTTATTCTAAAAATCCAAAAAAAAACAAAAAATATCAAAGTATAGTGATTGATTAGTGTAGGCATTTTCGAATAAAATACAAGCAAAGTTAAGAGATAAGTAGGGTACTCGCTTCCCTCACCGAATAATTAAAAATATTGTTTACTATGTATTATTTATAGGGGGTAATACTTGGGGTCGAACTGTCGAATCTGGATTTTATTTGGTCATGTTCTTATGGGGCATTTATCCAGAAACTCAAAACATACCAGTTCTCCATGCCAATTTTCTCAAGACCTTATTGATTATTGGTGGAGTCATCCCATCCGGATATTTTCGTAATTTTTCCATATAATAAATAAACAAAATTTTTAATTTTTTCAAAAATTTACACATTTTAGAGAATTATCGAATGAATCGAGGGAAGGAAATTGGACTTTATGTAGTACTCTACTTGTGGCTAACTTATTTTCAAAATTTTTTCTTAACAAGAATTCTCAGGACAATTATACTAATTGTATCATTTGCTCGAAGCGGATTTTTACGTACCTACAAAATATTAGAACAAAATAAATATAATTTTTGCTAGGTGTACAAATTTGAAATTTTTTCAGAACATGAATTTGGGCATAGAAGTATGAGTGGAAATAAAAGTTTTGATAGGTTTTGGCAAACACTTTATATGAGTAAGTTGTGTATATAATTAATTATATCAGTAGTTGATAAACTTCAGTTTATTAATTATTATAGATGGTTTATTTGGGATAAGTGCAAGTTGGTGGAATGATCATCACAATCGACACCATGCAATGCCTCACACGTGAGAAAATTACAGTTATTTCCAAATTATTAAATTTGATTCTTGCATTTGACATCCTATGAATTTTTTAGACTACGAGATCGCGATTTGAATACACTTCCCTTATTGGCTTTTAACTCAAAAGTTGTAGAAAATTCAAAAAAAGAAAATAATTTCTTCATACAAAATCAAGATATATTATTTCCTATCAATTTCTTCCTTGCTACAATTTATTTGAAGTTTATCGAATGTCCAAAATATATTTTGAAAAATGGTCTATTTATGGAAATGATACTTTTCGTATTACATAATTATTTGGTCTATATCTGCATGTCAAATGGTATCATAAATATTTCAATGTACCTGCTAATATTTTTTGTTGTGCCAACTTACCTTATTGGAACGGTGGCTTTGAATCATACGCATTTGCCCCTATCACAAGGATCAAAACATTGGGTATATATTAATAAGCGTTTGCTTCGCTTGTACTATTAGTTAAAGATTTGCCTTTAATATATAATGTAAACTAGGCTTTAATCAACTCACGAGAAGTTGATTATAAATTGTGCGAGCAAAGTTTTGAAAACGTCTCAAGTTACAAATTTTTTGGGTTCAAAAGTCAATTTTAGGGATTAAAGTTTAACTTCCGGGTCAAACGGATATCAAATTCGGAATCTCCGTCACCTTTGAACCTCATTTTTCCCATTTGATTAACATGGGGAACCCTTAAAAGGTTCCCCCTAGGGGTGGGGCAATCTGAAATTTATTTCTATCATGCATAACTAGACCCTGCAAGGGTCCTTCATGCCAAATTTGGTCACGATCGGTCAAGTAGTTTTCGAGCTATACGGCGGACAGCCAGACAGACAGACAAAGTGCAAGTAAAGTTGAATAGTAAGTGCTTGCTTCGCTCGTACAATTAAGCATTATGAAAATCTGAAAGTCAACTTTTGTAGCCTTTATAGAAAGTTACAATTCCAATGAAGCCATTTATGTCATTTACCTAGTTGATAGTTATGTTCATAAACATATACTGTAATTACTATTTTTTTTTAAATAAGTAAATTTATTTGTAAAATTTAGCTCATATCTTTCTCTATTTTTACGAGTACTTTTTTATTGTATATTTTTTAAAAATTATAAACTTTTTATTACCAATTGATGCCTTGTTCTGCTTCAAGTTGGCGAGGAGTGATGAGTTATTTCCTTGAAGTCCATCTGTGAGTTCAGTCCATTGCTGGTAGAAGATTAGATTCCTCCCAGGATTCTCCAAAGCAAGGCTCACTGTTGGATGTCCAAATATTCCTTGAAGTGTCGAGATGGCCAAAGAATCAAACAGGTCCAGGTCCCGAGTCTCGCTTCTTCCATAGCCAAGCTTGGACAATTCAAGATCCCAGTTCAAATCAGCCCTTAAGCCTATTTGAATCCTACTGTTCAAGAGAGCAACGAGCTTCTCATAATCTCCCATCATTTTTTTGATTTTAATATTTGTCCCTAAAAAACAATTAATACTAGGACTTAATCAACAGTCGATTATAATTGGACGAGCAAAGAGAATGAAACCATCTCAAGTTGCCCCATTTACAGGGGTCAAACGTCAATCTTCTAATTAAATGGATGCCAAATTCTGAATTTTTCGGGTTTAAATGTCAAAGGCATACAAAATCTATTTCAAATAGAATGATACCCAGACCTTATAAGGATCCTTAATATTAAATTTGGTAAAAAAGACTATTTAATAGGTTTCGAAGTATGTATCATGGGTCGACAAAAAGACGGACAAAGTGCATTATTAATTGAATTTCAATTGCTCGTACAATTAAGCTAACCTATTTTAGATAACTTATTGTCATGATACATAATTTTTTAATCAGAAATATACCTGGTTGAGGTTGCAGATCCGATTAAATTGGACATGTTTCGTTGAATATTTTTAAAATCCAATACATATTATACTCAATTATTTGATAAAATTTGATCAAATTGATATTTTTCTCACAGCTTAAAAAGATTTTTAGTAATGTAATTCGTGATGTAAATCAGATACCTATTTACTTTTAATTTTCTAATTTTAAACAGAATTTATAAAGTTCAAGTTTCAAGTATTTTAAAGTTTTCAAGTAGTTGGGGTTGGAGTATGTAATAAATTGTTTTACTAATTAACTGATATAATAATATTTAAAAAGCAACATGACTATTTTATATCACAACTTAAAATTAATAATTGTAGTACAGTCGACTCTCTCTAAAAAGTAATTTTATAAGGTCCAAAATATTGGAAAACCAAATCAGATCCGAAGGGCCAAAAAACTTTTTCTATTTTTATAGAATCTTGCATAATTATAAAATAAGTCAATTGAATATTATGTATTCGTATATTTTTACCATGATATTGATTACACAAAAAATTAAAAACTTCGTTATAAAGTAGTGTATATATACATATATATAATATATAACCCACACGTACAGATAAAAGTATATATATATTATATATGTGTGATATGTGTGTCGTGTGTATACAGATAAAACGTACCTATATTTGTTTTTGGAATTTTTTTATCTATTTATGAAAACTTGGTCCAATTGAAAAATTTTCATATATGATTTTGCAATATGATCCACACCTGACACCTGACACTTGTAAATTGTTATAGGTTTTTTTTTTTAAATATATGATTAAAAGGCATATATGTAAATGTATTTATTAATCGGCAGATAAACATTTTCTATTTGAAAATGAAAAATGAAATTACACATTGCAATATACATGTACATGTCATGCAATATATTATCTTCAATTTTATAAATACAATAGATATTATTACTGTATATGATAGAATGTGTTATTTATAAAATTCTGATAAAAATTTGCTAGCTTTGATAACCAAAAATTAGACCTTCGATCATAAGTACTACATATTTTTATCTATGTATATACTCATTTTTAATTATTTTGGCTTTTGGTTTCCAATAAATTGAATTTGAATTTATCTAATATAATATACGACACTTGAACTTAAAATGGATAAAAAAACAACAGTTAAAGCGGGTAAGAACAATATCTTAATACATGAACATATTTATTTAACTTATTTAATATCTGCCTAATAAATTACAATAATTTACTATCATCAGATGATGAAATCAAAGTCTTGGAAAATATCCAACAGAGGGTTGTCCAGTCAGGTGGAAATATAGGACTGGATATTGATCGTCATATAATTGGATTAAGTAACGTTTCACAAGTTCAGAATATGGCTACTGAAATGCAAATTGAAAGGAGTCAAACGAATCAAGTCCGAGATATTCAAGGGTTTTTTTCTCAACATAAAGAACTTGCTAAAGCGATTTTAAATGAATTTAGCAATAGTATCGGCCAAATTATGGAAAAAGGGGTCAAACTTTGGGATACTTTCAAGGGTAATTCAAAATTTATAACCCAACATAAAGAAAGCAACAATCATAAATAAGTTTAAGATTTGTTTTATACACTTAATTAAATAAAAATATTTATATGATTGTATGTAAAACCTATTTTTAAAATTGATTAATTCCCATGATATTCTATTGAAATGTTATTATTAGATTTGGATGGAAAAACAAAGGCGATGGTAATTTTTGCCATATGTGCTCTTGTTGCGTTAGTAGGAATTAGCTCATGGACAATTTATGCTTATGGTAAGTTTTATAATTTAAGCTTTTTGAATATTTAAATTTAACTTTTAACTTTAAAACACGAAATTAACCTTTTTGTCTACCATTTTCCGTATTTCAAAGATTAAATTTTGACCATTTTTGATACATGTCCCAAATTTTAAAGTTCGTATTTAGAGTAATTATTATAGGTACACTCTAAAAAAAATTTCCCGTATTTCCAATAAATTGCGCACTTCTGTGAAAACCAATAAAATTTTATTAAAATTCAAATAAAATTTCAAAATTTTATTTGAATTTTAATAAAATTTTATTGGTTTTTACAGAAGTGCACATTTTATTGGAAATCAAATAGTTTTTATTGGAAATACGGGAACATTTTTTTAGAGTGTACAGATTAAAAGTTTCTAAATTACATAATTGTTTTTAAGGTTGGGACAAGATACTGAACTTTGTCAAATTAAATGGAATGAAAATTACAATGGAAATGGGAGATCTTATAATGACAATTGGAAATTCTCCACATTTCGCTAAATTCTGCGGTGCGATCAAAAACGGGACAGAAATCCCAATGGAAGACATCAAAAGTCTAATTAGCCAATCATCCCCACATGCCCTTAAATTTCTTAAACTTTTTTTTACTTTTCTTAATGCCAACACAAAATCAAACTTGGAAAAATAAATTGAACTCAAAAATTCCTCGATTAAAACGAAAATTAAAAGGATATAGTATAACATATTTTATTGAAATAATCAAGCTAAATACTTAACTGAACTGCTCAATACAAATTTAGATATAAGAATTTTATCAAATTTACTAGTTATCCAAGTCAGATCTTGAAAATTTCCCAACTTTTGAGATTTTTAATACATAGTGTCAAAATTGGCCAATTTTTATCAGATACATATAATCAAAATTAGTTAAAATTTGTCAAAATTAGTCAAAATTTAAAAAATTTACATTACGCCAAATTTCTTTAAAATCATCACAGTAATTTTCCAAGATATATATACTCGTAGCTTAATTAATTAACAAAATATACAGTTACCTCTCAACTCTCAATATATACATAATATGGTTGTAGAAATGGAAAAAGATTTTTATAAAGCTTAAGGTCCGGCATGTAACATCCGGCGTGTATAAAATGGGCAAATTATATCATGTATTCACTGTATCTTATACCTTATATTATGTAATTTAGAAATGTAAAATTTTAAAAAATTATGCTAATAAAACATTCATTCATTATTATCTATT
>JAQIXA010004856.1:0-10490 GCA_034699045.1 Nanhermannia cf. coronata Gr-Ori-00579 | reverse complement strand
TTAATTTCCTTATTTTAATTTTACCCTCATTTTTATCCCTGTATTCAAGTTTCAGGCCTTTGCATGTTAAACCTCATATAAAGACCAGAAAGCCCATTAAAACCCATTAAAGATATCTTTTAAACAGTCAAAATAGACGAAATATATAGGGGTAAATTCAACTAAAATAAGATGAAATTAATACAAATCTTATAAAACTATTACTGGATCTTATGAAAATTTTTTTTAAATTTGACCTCATGACCTTATCTATAATATGGCAGAAAATATTCCAAATCGATTGAACTTTGAACATATACAAATATCTAAACTTCAAAAACCAAGTTTTTTTGTGACTTTATATCGAGATCTGACTGTATTGAATAACATTTTCTAAGGTTCATTTTGCAACAGGTTTAATGCTACTAAAATTGAATTTAAATTTCTACAAAAGTTAAATTTGCCAATCTAAAGATAAGTATAAAAGCTATTTTAATGTGACTATTATTGTAGTAACATCAATTGTAGGCGTTCAATGGAACCCTAAAGTTTGACCAAAATTCTTAAATTTTTAATGTCTTTTCTACTACAAGTACAAGTTTATAAACTAGTTATATAATACTTACAAGGGATCATACCTTCCTGTAATCAGAGCCTAGAAATATGACCAATTATAGATTCTTTCTCACCAGGTAAATCGAAATCTCGGATCAAAACTACTCGATTTCTATTATATTTAATGTAAAGTTCACATCAAAATTTACATTTTTACACAAAAATATTTGGCCAATTCTGACCTAAAGCTACTGACCTAAAAGGTCAAATATTGTAAAAATCGTAACTTTTTAGTCTGGATTGCGTATTTCTAATGCATTACAAGAATATTGAATAACATTTCATTTGACCTTTTAGGTCAGTATCTATCCTTATTGGTATAAAATTTTTGACAAACGTTGTTGATTTTGATGGGAACTTTACATTTAATATAATGGAAATCGAGTAATTTTGGTCTGAGATTTCAATTTACCTGGTCAATAAAGAACCCAAAAACTGATTTTTTTTGTCAAAAATAATGGTATTCCAAGAACTAGTAAAATTGACAAAATTAAAACTCCGGTTCTTGGATCCTCTATTGATAAGGTATCTTTGGCACTAGGTCACATGACAAAGTCCAAGGGTACAGAAAGGAATGTTCCCTTGTTAGACCAACCATATTACCTTTAGTACCTATAGTAGTACCTATAATACGAGGTTTTAAACTTTAAATAGAAAATTTAACAACTTTGCACATTACAGATATAAAATAAAATAAAGACTTAAGTTTACTATATTTTATAAATTACGTGGTTTTTACTCAAGACATGTGGGTTGGACTTAATTTAACTTTTTAATTGCTTTCAATGAAATGTCTTATACTCTTATTTTACTATACTTTTGAGGATATTTTTGATTAATTTGGGTTTCAAAGTACGCACAAATCCAAGTCAATACCCTGAAATCTAGTTATAAAGTACCTTTAAACAAGTCTAAATATTCTAAATCCTATAGGTATAGGATACTTTATATCGAAATTTGAGGTAAAAATTATTCAGATTTTGTGTAGGCTTTTGTTTTCAAATAGAAATAGCAATAATAGGTAGGTATGTGAAATTTAGAGTAAATATTTGACTTACTAGTACCAGACTATGAATTTAATTTCTAGCAAATAAACAAAAATTCTAGCTTTGAATCTACGTTTAAAATCCGAATTATTGAAATAACCAAAATTAGAAAAGTAAATATTACTTGTAAATATCTATACGAGTATAGGGGTAAATTCAACCAAAATATGGATGAGATTAAACACAAGTCATATAAAACTACTGATTTTATAAATAAATTTTTTAAATTTGGCCTTAAGATGACTCAAAATGACTCAAATGACTCGATCTTGTAAATATGACTATCGAACTAATATCATATATTGAAAAATGCAAAAAAAATCAGCAAAAATTCAGCAAAATATGCGAAAAATGATAAAAGTTCACAAAATGTTTTAAAAAAAGCAAAGATATCTATATATTAATAGCACTATTCCTTATATGTGTAAAGTTAATCAAAATCATTTTCAAACTATCCCTAATCTACCCCTATTACTATAAACTATAGTACTTAGGTCTTATCTAGTATTACGTGGTATGTATCAGTATTTTGTATGGGTACTTGCGTATTTAGACCATTTATTTAAACTACTTGTATTGTAGGTATTATTAAATTTATTACCCATGTTTAATAATAAGTTTCAAAATAAGCTCGACATTTTCTCGACATAAGAATAACAAAATAAGAACCGAAAGTAACATTTCACATTCCCAAAAAAAACTATTAGGATCCTATATCTATTATGTATATATCTATATAGGCCAAATTATGCCAAATTACGCCAAAAATACTCCAAAAAATTGAAATTTTCCCAAAAATTTTAAAATTTCAGTTATGTTAGTTAGTATAGATGAATTTCTGAAAAATCTAAAAAATTTCCCAAAATTTGTCAAAATCAAGAATGCAAAGAATATGGACAAAATTTTGAAATTTTTTCTAGACGTTTTGATTTGATTACTTGTCATAATCATAATAGCAATTACATATTAGTGTGCCATTAAATGAATAGTACTATGTACTTATATATAGTAGTATATAGTATGGCAGTATATAGTTGAGCATTAAATAAATTAAACTATCGATATTTTTACATTTCGATGACATGTAAAAAAGTTAAAAATAACTTGCCCTTATTATTTCATACTATTTTTTTTTTCAAACATGAGTTTATATTAGGCTTACCTTTGCCTATCTATACTGTATGTAGATATTTTTGTAAGAAAAAAAGTTTCGAGTTATCTCAAGTGGGATCTTAATTGCACTTTGTACATAGAGTTGACTGTATTTACATTTAATAATAGACTAAACATTGCTATTTATTTGGATACTTAACTCGAAAGCCTACACCTGCACCTTCTTACTTATATACTACTACCTATATTATATTTGGTTTAATAATTCTAATGTGTTGGACACACGAAAAAGTTATTTTTATGACAGAAATCAACAGAAATATAACAGTTTACCTACTTATTGTATTGTACTTACGATTAGTGTCCGAGCGAAGTGAGCACTTACTATTCAACTTTGCTTTCACTTTGTCCGTCTGTCTGTCTGTCTGTCCAGAGGATAACTCAAGAACTACTGGACCGATCTTAATCAAACTTGGCATAAATGACCCTTATAGGGTTTAGTTGTGCCATTTTCATAAAATAAATTAGATTGTCCCTGCCCAAAGGGTACTAAAGACCCTTTAAGGGTCATGTATGTTAATCAAATGGGAAAAAATCAAAATTAAGATTTAAGGGGTAATCGATGGCAGAGATTCCAAAGGATATGAAATCAGTTAGATCTGAAAATAGACATAATATAACATAATAATTAACTAGTTAACTAAAGAGTAGTTAATTAAATCCTATTAGGTACTTTATAGATTATCAAAAATAAAAATAAAACCTTTTTTGAATTGTCTTTTCAGTCGAAATCGCAGTTAAAATCGTGGGTTTTTTGGCTAACTTTTTTAACTTTTATAATTCACGAGACAGATTTTAGCCTAGTCAGTCTGATTGATTAGAAAGTTAGAATAAGAAATCAGAGAATGGCGCGAAATCCTGGTTTTAAGCATACCTAATACCTAGGTATCAGTAGTACCTTTAAGAGTTGTATTACAAAAGAAGTAGGTATTCAGATTTCAGGCTTATGGATGCTAAACTTCATATAGAGGCCTAAAAGCCCATTAGAACCCCAAGATTTTCTTTCAAAATTTTCGATTTTGAGTCGATTTATTTAGTACCTACATAATAAGGATCTTCAAATAATTCAAAATATTTTCATACCTAGATTAAATGACCTAAATTAAAATTTTTGCCTAAATTATGCACAATTTTCCATAAAACGGCTTTAAATACAAAATAAATGAAATTCTTAAATATAAAATACCGAGTAAATTTTTATTTTTTATAAACTATCTATGAGAATCAAGCTAAATGGAATTTCAAATTAGAGTTTTAAAGATGACTCGTAAAAATATTGAAAAAGTTGACATACTGCTGAGAATGTATCTTTGGTAGGTGGGGGAGATTTGGAAAAGTTTGGACAAATTTTTGAAATTTTGTGAGATTTTGAACGATTATTTTGACCTGCTTTTTTGGGAATATCTCTAGTTAGACAAAAAAGATATAGGTCAATACAATACAACCAAAATAGGGATTAAATTAAACTCAAGTCTACTAATTGAATAGCTCTCTTTGCATGCCTCAAGTCCATAAGAGTTTGGGTTTAGTCAGGAAAGTAAAGGTGAAAGTGTTCTTCAAAATTAATTGTAATTTTGCCGGGAGTGGTGCAAAATCCCCAAGGTGTAAATGATATTTAAAATGTAAAATACTCTACTTGTACTAAATACTGTACTTTAATACTAATCCTAAGTAGACTAAATACTGTACTTTAATACTGTATAAAGCTAATGGTAAATGGTAATTAGTAGCATGGAGCCCCATGGATAATCCCAATGGTATTTCCAGGTGATCTTTGCCAATTTATTTTAATTTCCAACCTCTAGAGATTTACAACACCACATCATACATATACCATATCAGTTTCAGTAGAACTTGCTTATCATTTCCTACTAATATTATACGAGTACTACCTCAGGTATTCTTATCTTAAAATACTTTCAAATCCTAGATTTTCAAATGTACTCTAGTAGTTAGTAGACCAAATCCAGGATTTCAAATTGAGAATCGAGATAAGAATAGGGCTCTATATTTTGAACGAATTTACCCATAAGCAATGAAATTTTCAAATCTAAAATTTGCATTAGGTAAGTAAGTCTATACTTATAATTGTATGGAGATGCATTGACGTCAAATTCTCGAATTATTTGGTAATCCAATTTACGTACAAAGACAATGCATGGTTTATCCGTAGTTCGACTGTCCAGGTCTAGTTCCTTATCATAGAAACTTCCTTATAGAGTACCAAGGTATATAGAAAAACGGAATTACTCACCAGGTAAATTAAAATCTCGGACCAAAACTATTCGATCCCATTATAGTAAATGTAAACTTGAAATCAAAATCAACATTTTTACCACTAAATATTTTGATCAATGAAGATAGCTAATGACCTAAAAGGTCAAATGAAATGTTATTCCCTATGCTTGTAATGCATTAGAAATACGAATGACTAAATCCAGACCAAAAAGTAACGGTTTTTACATTCCATTTGACCTTTTAGGTCAGTATCTATCCGCTTTCTCCCAAAAGGATTTGTATAAAAATGTAAATTTTGCTGTCAACTTTGCATTTAATATAATGGGATCGAGTAATTTTGGTCCATGAAAGCAATTTACCTTGTTAGATTAGACTAATATTAATGAAATATGAAGATTTGAGGTTCAAATTCAAGTATTAGATACCTTATAGAGAAATCCAGCTGTATAACAAATGCATAACAAAATATCGTCACAAACTTTATAAGAAGGTTTAGACTATAGTAGCCTATATCGTAGTTAAACCTACTAATAATATAATATCTCAAGGTCGTAAAAAAATTCATTTATAATACGAGTATCCTTAAATTTTGATCAATTTTGAGTACCCTATTATATACTAATGAGATCGCAGCTTCAGTTAACTGTAATCAAAAATTTAGCAAAATTTTTAGTGAAGAATTCTAAACGGAATTTATTTCGAGCTTAAAAATAATTTTTGTAGTAGACTCGATTTGATTTCATCCCTAATTTGGCTGAATTTACACCTAACCTATTTTTAGCCTAACTTTACCATATTGTATGAAAGTACAAAATAATTTTTGCGCGAGCGAAGCGAGCACTTACTATTCAACTTTGCTTGCACTTTGTCCGTCTGTCTGTATGTCTGTCTGTATGTCTGTTCGCGGCATAACTCAAAAACTACTTGACCGATTTTAACCAAACTTGGTATTGAGGACCCTTAAAGGGTCTAGTTGTGCATGCTCGAAGAAAAATTTCAGATTGCCCCACTCCTTGGGGTCAGGGGGCCCTTAAAGGGTTACCCATGTTAATCAAATGGGAAAAAATCAAAAATGAGGTAATTGATGACAAAGATTCAGAATTTGATGTCCGTTTGACCCTGGAGTTGACCTTTGACCCCAAATATTGACATATGAACCCGAAAAACGTGCAACATGTGATGTTTTCATTACTTTGCTCGCACAATTGATAATCAACTTCTAGTAAGTTGATTAAAGCCTAGTTATCGTAGTTTAGTAATAGGTAAGGACTTGAAAAAAATTGGGCTAACTTTATACAGGGGCCAAAAGGGCCAAAAATACTCTGTATAAGGGTAAATTCAACAAAGTTAGTGAAGAATTTAAGTTTAATTCCTCCCCTATTTTGATTTTAATTGAATTTACCCCTATATATATTCGCTCCATACATGATATTAGATCAAAAATAAAATTCTAAATTCTAAAAAATCGATATTTTTAATACTCTATAAAAGATATGGTGTCTCGTGCGTGGGCGAATTTTCAAGATTTTTTGACAATTTTTGAGGAGACAAAAAAAAGTAGGTGAGGTAAATAAAGGGATTTTTGGGTACAATGTGTGTCAGTTTGTTATACTTTGTAAAGCCAGTTTTTTTTATCCAAATTTAAGACATTAATTTAAACTACCTGTTGTCCTTCTGAACAAAGGACTTATAACATGTATATTTATACTACAGGCTTTTCCAAAATAAGATGGCGAAAATGTTTAGCCTTGAATAATATAGACTAGTTGGGATTTTTGAGCAAAAGAGATATGAAATAGATAAGAAATTTAACGAAGATCATGAATTTGAAAACATTTTGATACCAAGATGTATAGGTCAAAGGTTATGGGTTAATGAACTGGAGAGTTTTTATAAAAGAAAATTTGAATAAAATCAAAATTTCTCCACCAAAAGGCTTAAAATGCCAAGATTTACAATTTCCAAGCACTATTACGAGTATATGCCTGTGAACCGTAAATTTTGACATTCCCAGTTTTTTGAAGAAAGTATTTCAATTTTTCTTACATGAAAAGTCCCCAATTCATTGACCCATAACCTTTGACCTGTACATCTTGTCATCAAAATGATTTCAAATTCGTGATCTTCGTTAAATTTCTTATCGATTTCATATCTCTTTTGCTCAAAAATCCCAACTGGTCTATATTATAAAAGCCTAACCATTTTCACTATCTTATTCTGGAAGACCCTGTATATGTAAATGTATAAATTGAAGGTATTAAAAGGTGTTTGTGTCTGTTTGAGACATTTCCCCGTGTTTTATTCGGGTTTAATCAGAGTTTTCTGGGAATCAAAAAAAGTATAAAGGTTTGTGGTCGGCTCGGCTTGTCATTTGGGCTCAACCACAACTACTGATACTGCAGATACACCAGCAGAACTACTGAACATTAGACTAATGAAAAATAGCATTGCACAAGTACTCAGACACTTTACTCAAATATTTTTTTTTAAATATCGAAATCATTATTTATATTATGAATCCGATTTAATCTCATCTCTATTTTGGGTGAATTTACATCTATATTTTCGGTCTAACCAACCTAACCACTGCATAAAATTAGCCCAAAATTATTTAAAAATCCTAAAATTGTCTAACCTTTAGGTTTGGAAACTAAACTCAGCTGAAAATATTTTGGGTTAATTTCATACAAAGATAAAGATTGAAAAAAAATATTGATGGAAATTTTTTTGGAAAAATGGTGACCTAAAATGTTGTTTACTTGTGAGGTTTATGATTTTGTATCAGAAGTGAGTTAATACCCTCCTTACCTTAGAATAGAACAAAGTCAGTCTCATAAAATAAATGAAATAAAATGAAATAGGAATAGGTAGGTAAATATAAATGGGAAATGTGTGTCAAAAAATCAGCTCGCCTCTCATCTACCTATAATATTTTGACTTAATTTAGACCCCAAAAAGTCTAAATGACTTAATTTAAACCTATTTTAAATTAAACCCCAAAAAAGTCCAGATTTTGACATAATTTAGACCCATTTTAGAGCACATAAATTTACAATTATGACTTAATTTACACCTATTTTAGAGCCCAAAAAATCCAAATTTTCCAATAATTTAGATTAGCAAAATGCCTGCAAAAAGTTCTAAAAAGGAATTTTTTCAAGATTTTAAGCCAGTTTGAAAAATTTTAATCAATTTTTGTTAATTTTTATTTAATAGATCATATTAATAATCAAAAAAGCTTCATAAAAAGCTCAAAAAAAACTAATTATAAGAATAAGTACCTACATATCTTACCTACTCATAAATGACATTTTCTCATTTCTCTTCTTTACTACGTTTAGTTCGGGTTTCAATCGTGTAATCATTTTTTTCTAAATCCTATGTCACACAAAAACTCAAAAATGGTTGCTCTGATTGACTTGAAATTTTTGCAAACACGTTCATAACCTACCTCTTTCGACTTCCATTATTTTTAATAAGCGATTGTATCAATATAGCATCTCGAAAGGGCCGATGTCCCGACGGCCAATTTTGATTTTCTAAATTGCCTATACCTAGAATTAAAAATTTAATTTGAGGTAGGTATTTTTATGGAAACAAAAAAATTATTTTGACTTTCTCCAGATTTTGATTTTGAATTCCTTTTCAAAATTTTAAATTTTGATTTTGAAATTCGTTTGCAGTTCCTAAACCCACGTTTTTGAACTTATAATAATCATAAATCAAAATGCCAAAATTGAAACGCCAAAGTAAATCTCAGTTAAATGAATGAAAAAGAAGAAAGGTAGTAAGGTCCTCACAGGAAATGCCTCCGACATTTGTCTCAATAAACCAAAATTCTCAAAATTTGATCTCAATTGATCAAAATCTTCGACCTAAGGTACAATTGACCAAGATTCTCAAAATTTGATCTTAATTGATTGATCAAAATCTTTGACCTAAGGCCCCAATGACCAAGATTCTTAAAATTTTTAACTCAATTGATCAAAATCTTCGACCTAAGGTCACACTTCACAATTGACCATAATTTTCAAAATTTTATCTCGAAATTTTTTTGAAGAAAAGGTATGAAATCAATCCGCTTAGGACTATCCTATGCTAAAGAAAGTGTATTCGCTAATTCCACGGATAGCAAGTCTGCCTTAGAAGACTTGTTTAAAAATACTTATATTTCGAGTTCTATAGTTCGAGTAAAAATTAGCAAAAATTTTGTCAAAATCCGTAATTTCTTATTAAAATCATCATTTAAATAAATTGACTTTATAACATATTACAGTACCTAGAATGTATCTTTTGGATACAGATTGCTGTAATACTTGTACCTTAGTTTTCTAAATAAAATCTAATTTAAGAAAAAATTTTTTTACCTACCAAATAATTCTATAGGTATTTTACAGATTCAAATCTCGTTTTTAAAAAAAATTTCAAAAATTGTCAAATATTTATTTTTACAGATTGATTTTTACAACCTGTAAAATGTATACTTTGGGTGCTAATGGGCTTTCTGGCCTTTATATGAGCTTTAACATGCAAAGGCCTGAAAGCCGAATACCTACATTCTTTTGATGATTTGAAAATCTCTAACATTTATTATTATTGTTGTCTAATCCTCTGTATAAATACTTGAATAACCCAATCTATCTAGGTATATCAAAATATACGTACCTAGATAAGAAAATTATTTCAAAGGATCTCTACGGCTTTCAGGCCTTTGTATGTTAAACCTCATATAAAGGTCAGAAAGCTCATTAAAACCACAAGATGTCCTTTAAAAAAATCTATCAAAATTTAGTCAAATTATTGGACGAAAAACTCAAAAAAAGTGAGCTTTTTCTGACGTTAAAATGTGTATTTTGTGATAAGCCTTGGACTTTTAATACCCCGTACTTTATTTAATAAG
The DNA here is from genome assembly GCA_034699045.1 of Nanhermannia cf. coronata Gr-Ori-00579. Classification (NCBI taxonomy): domain Eukaryota; kingdom Metazoa; phylum Arthropoda; class Arachnida; order Sarcoptiformes; family Nanhermanniidae; genus Nanhermannia; species Nanhermannia cf. coronata Gr-Ori-00579. Next base: position 539 of record JAQIXA010004856.1, on the reverse strand, counting down.
CTTTTCATGATCGATAGTTACACATGTGTGTGTGTGTGTACTTATACCTATAGACTTTTTCTATTATTTCTATTTTATTTAGGGATATTTTTGACTATCTATAATACTTATACAATACATTGTTAATAGTCAATAGTCAATGTACATGTACATAGTATTAGGTAAGTACTTTTTATAATAATATTAAAACATTATCTCGTAACAAACTCTATTATTATCTCTTCATATTATCATTTTATATTTTATTTTATTTTATTTTATTTTACTATCAAAATACACACACTTATACTCATATTACTAGTAGGGTACTAGTTGTGCGAGCGAAGCGAACACTTAATATTCAACTTTGCTTGAACTTTATCCGTCTGTCTGTATGTTCGCGGCATAACTCAAAAACTACTCGACCGATTTTAACCAAATTTGGTATGAAGGACCCGCATAGGGTCTAGTTGTGCATGCTCGAAAAAATTTCAGATTGCCCCACTCCTTGGGGTCAGGGGGCCCTTAAAGGGTTCCCCATGTTAATCAAATGGGAAAAA
>JAQIXA010004855.1:0-10491 GCA_034699045.1 Nanhermannia cf. coronata Gr-Ori-00579 | reverse complement strand
AATGGCGAAAATTTAAATTTTTGCCTCCAAAAATACATAATTTAACTGGACTTTTCCTAAGTCCCCATGTCTCGTAAGTGTCTTGAAGTTAATCATTTTAGTTTTTGAATTTATGATAAAAAGAACAGTTCAGAATCAGAAGAAGGGGTAAAAAAAAAGTTGGAATGAGTTCTGTATTTTGTGGTCGGGAGGACGTCTTGACTCCAGGGGAGATTGAAATATTTGTTGAAACTTTGGGAAATTCGAAATTAGAAGAGATTGGCACATTGGGGTATGTTCAAGTCAAGTCTTAAAATTTGATAAAATAGAAAATAGAATAAAATACAAAGTAAAGTAAAGGATAGAAGGATTCAATCATACATGAGATTACTGAATATATAAGTATACAAGGTAAAATACTCTAGTTAGCACTTCTAGGACTAGTTCTATCTATTAGTAATGGTACTGATAGAATAAGAATCAGCTTTTGTAGAAATTACTTTATGTCTTATGTCTTAAGTCTATCAAGTTAGAGAAAATACCTACTAATAATATACGAATAGTATACATACGAAGTAGATACTTATAAAGCCTTATCGAACTTTTACTTCCAATTCTAAATCTTAAAACCTAGGACTCGAGAAATGAGCTCAAAACCCTAAACTTCTCAAGTTCTAAATAGGTATAAGCTTTTTAAAAATAAAAATCACTGAATCATATACAAGTTTAAAATGTCAAAAAAAAATTCATCTCTGAAAATCAAGATTTTACAAGTAATTATTTGTAATAAAACTTTTCAGAGCTGATTTAGATGATTAGACTATCAAGTGTTACAGATATATTCGCATATTGATGAAATTCAGCTCGAAAAAGCATGATTTTTCTTTCAATTTTTGCAATTAATTACATATAATACAGGTTTTTCAGAGCTGAATTAATCTTTTACACAACCAGAATGAGTATATCTGGAATCTGTATTTTATACCAGCATTTATATTCATGAAATTTAGCCTTGAAAATTAATATTTTGTTCTTAATTTGACTATCAGTAGTAATTACTCGAAATAGTCCACAAAAAGCTGTGAACAATTATTCTATCAGAAGAGTTTTTCTGGAATTTGGACTTTATACCTACTTGAACATAATGAAATTCAGCTTGAAAATCAAGATTTTGTAATAAATTCATATTAAAGACGTAACTCGTATCGTAATACTGGTGTTCAGAGCTGAAACATTTCAGGTCTAAATGCTTTTGACCAAATGTCTATGATTTCAAAAAAGAGAATTCTATTAGTTGTAGCAAAAAAAGTAAAATTTTCCCCAGTCTGATTCTGAAATTGGATTCTTTCTTTCTACTACTTATTACAATCCTATTAGGCAGTAAAAGCATTCCAAAATCTCATTTCCTTACCCATTTCCAATATCACATTAGACAAATTACAGGCATATACTTATACTATAGTATTATAGGTACCTATAGTGTAGTGGTAATTGCATAAAACTAATTAAAAAATAATTGAAATACAATAAACAATCAGTATATTTCTTTTTTATCACAAACTACTGTATACTCGTATATGATGTAACCTAAAAGTAGATTACAAAAAATTGCCATTACCACAGGCTAAAGGATACGAGTACTTTGTATATTTTTTGTTAACCTAAGCTACTTTTTTAAACTTTGCAATTATGGTTCTATTATTCTACTAAGGCTATTGAAAGCGTAATTGGATTGAATTATTTTGCAATGTCAGTGTTATTACACCCATTGTGTCTTGTATCTATTAATTCTATTATAATACAAAAGACATCTCTATCTATCTTTTTTGTCTTTTTAGTTAAAAGGCCTATTTTTTAAAGCAATGAAATTGTACCAGAATAATTTTAAAGAATATACTAGTAGGGTACTTAGGTATTATTGATAGTAAGATTGACAAAATGACTCAATTTTCAAATTTTAAAAATATAAGTTAAGGTTCCACATTTTAATAGAATTATCGAATTTTTGACAAATTATCTTCAAAGTTGGTCTGAAACAAAAATTGCTAAAAATTCAAAATATTCTAAAAATCTCAAAAAATCTCAAAAATTCAATAATTTTCTAATAATTAGATGTCGTATCCTAGTACAGATATTCTTATTTTAAAGAATTTTGGAACCCTTGAATTTGTAATGAAATCAAATGAGCGAAAACTAGGATTTCAAATTGAAAATTAAGATATTATTAGCAGTTACTGAAATTAAGCCAAAATCTTTAAAATTTTAAAGAATTTCCAAAATTTTGACTAAAATTCACAAAGTGATTTCAAGACTTGCAAAAGATTTGACAATTTTGTCAAATTGATAAATAGTTAAGTTGACCAACTGCGTATAAAATTTTTACTTTGAAAATAATGAAAGCAAGGCATTTATATGGTATGGTAGGCTAGGTTCAGTTAATCTTGTGTCGAACAAAAGAGCTTGATTTCAAATGATTTACTTGTATACATAATACAAGTAGGGTACTAACTATAAGTAGGGTACATACATGTGTATCTATAATCTAGTACAGGGTTAAGAATTTGACTTGAAACTTGAGACTTGAATTTAACTTGATTTTTTTTTCTTTTTTTTTTTTGGCTTCTTTTGTTTGTTTGGACAGATGGATGGAGAAACATGAGCGAGTTGAAAGGCTAAATATTCAGTCCATCGTGGAAGCCCTTTCGAACCGAGAAGAGAGAGTCAAAGATTTGCTCGTTTCACTTGAAAAGGTATCAAATTACAAGTACAATTACCTACTAGTTTCTCAGAAAAAATTCTCAAAAAGTTGTTATTTTACAAATCTAATACATACCTACCTATTAGAAATGCCATAAAATATTTTTTGCATTAAAAATTTGACCAAATTCTAAAATTAGATCTGAGCTTATCATCATTCTAAAACTTTAGGTAGGTACTTGTAATTTTAACAAAATTTTAGAATATTTGCTTATTTTATTTCTGACATAATTATCCCTTTACCTGTTACTTAAATAAATTATACTATACTAAGAATAGTAGTACATACAATATAGACATAGACTATAGTTTATAGTAGTTGTAAAATTGTCTAATATAAATTTAACCATGCGAAAATAGGCTCAAAAGTGAAAGCCAATCTAACCTAAAATTTTTTATGTCTTTAGAATTTGAACAATGTGTTTAGTACTCTAGAACCCTACTATACTATACTATATACTGATACAATTTACAATGTGCTTGACTGTACTTGTATAGTAAGTTCTGAAAGCAATATTTTGATTACATTTACCATGATTTTGTTTGTGTAATAACCACAAACTTGTACTAGTCACACTATATACAGTATTACTATTATTATGGTGAAAGCTGTGAATTTTGATGTTGATGTTTTTTGTGGTTTTACAATCGGTTTTTTTGGCTTTGATTTCACTATCGTGATCAAAATAATGTGTCACTATCAGATTCAAAATCCCCGATATTATTATTACTATGTATTATTATTATTTTGATGGTCCCTTGCTGTGCTTTTGTGTCCTGTGTTTAAATTTAAACCAAAAACTGAATCAAAATGAGAACAATATCGATAACACACTTTACATCCTAGATCTCGTATATCTTTCAAATACCCAAATTGCCAAAAATATCCATTTATTAAGAAATATTTAATTTTTGCAGCTGACTGTTTTAGTCCATGATATCATCCTAATTGAGCTCTGGCGCGAGATAATCCTGCCTGAATTGCTGAAGGTAAATTTTATAAAAATAAGGGCAGATTATTAGGATAATTCGGGATCGTTTTTGAAGTTTGAGCAGTCTGTTATATTGAAATTTTTACATCTATATCTTGAGATAGCTAAGATATTCTCAAATAAATGTCAAGTTTTTAGATGATTTTGGATGAACCAGTTATCCTTTTTGACTCAAGATATAGATAAAAAATTTCAGTACAAAATGACAATGACAACGCTTTCCTCAGACAATAGGATGTCCAAAATTTAAAAAAGTTTCCGAACTAACCCTAATCTACCCCTACCTACTGATAACTATAATTTTAATCTTGTATAATTTTTAAATTTGAATCAAGTTCGAGCTGAAATGTTCATTTTCGGTGTATACGGTTTTATTTCATGAGGCAAGTTGTTTGAATCTTTTGGAAACAGTCCTGTACCATCAGACTGCGGCAGAAGTTCTTGGTGATTCAGTTCTTGATCTCACCGATTATTTGCTCAGAGCTATCAACAAACTCGTAGCCAGGTACTTACTCCATACCAAAACCATAATAATATAACAGACCATACGATACTATACTATACCATGGTTTTAAAATCTTATCTTGTACGCAATTTTACAAGTACCTACTTATACTTTTATCCCAAACACCGTACAGGTTGATAGCTTAGCAAAAATGGGCAAAAATATCCTTTAGATTAGGATTTCAAGATATTTTTAAATTGCTTTACGATCATAATACAAGTAATATGAAGGTTCTTTGTATTCGTAAAACAACATGGACAAACAAGGCTAGTCTAAAATTCTAGAAAATATTTGGGGTTTAAAGGTAGAAAACCAAGCAAATAGATAAAAGTGCTTTTGCAGTAATCGAGTGTATAAGTAATCAGTAGGGACTATCCTAAGTACAGTACATACAATTATTTTTCAAAAAATTTGAAAATATTCATTTTTAATTAGGATAATCGCATATACGAAGTAAAATGGGAGATATGGTCCTTTTTCTCCAAGTGTTCCATTGTAAATCCATATATCTTCAACTTAACCCCACTTAAATAAGAGTCTTCTATGAACATTACAAAGATTACCTACCTGCTTACCTTTCTTCTTTTTTTTCTCCTATTTAAAGTACTTCTCTTTCTCTCTACTGATATCCGGCCAGGATTTGAACTTCAATTCAGTTTCAGTTTCTGTGAAATTCTTAAAATTCAGTCGATTCGATTCTCTAAAAAATTCTCTAAAAAAAGTATCCCTATTCCTTCCTGATATTTTGGAAGACTTTTCCTCTTTTTTTTTTACTACTTATCTAAATCTACCTAAGCATACGTAATGTACCATATAGTATACTCATACTCGTAGTTAGTAGTAAAATTCACATATGTATATGATCTTATTCTTATGGTTCAATGTATTTATACATAAGTAGTTTAATCCCTTTGGTCCCATTTTAACTCACATTTTTCTTTCCTTACAAATGCTTATGCTACTAGCTATACCTATATACCTATAGTATTATTACAAGGTAAGGTACATATATGCATTATAATGGTTTTTTTTCTTAACAAATGTAGTGAATCGGGAGATAAAAATGGATATTCTGATCGAGTTGAAGTTGGGGCTAGAGCTGGTGCTGGAGAAATGAATGTTGAACAGCAATCGGAAATTATTTGTCTCAAGATCGCCTTCAAGTGTTTATCCTGCTTAAGATACATTATTGAGAATCTTGAAAGGTTTGTTCAAATACCTTTAGATTTAGATATTTCCAAATAAATCCAGATACTTTTAGATATTACAGGCAATATTGACTACTCGTATTAGTATTACTATTGTAAGCTTGGATAATGATAGATTTGTATTCTGGTAGTATTCTGGCACCAAGTACCCTACCTATATATTAGAGATGGTATATGCAAAAAATATAATTAGAGCTATTAGTACTATCAAGGCCTATAGTATTTTGATAGTACTTGCACAAGTAAAGATGTTACAGTTCGTAAATAAATCCAAAAAATACGAGTACTCGTATTACGGCAAAAAATTCAAATGTCAAGCATATTAAAATCCTATTTAAAATTTTCTAGTTTTTTGTTATATCTACTGTATTATCTTAAACCTAACTATCAAAACTAACTTGCCTATATTTAAAAGTATCAATTATCATTTGACAAATCGTCAAAAAAGCTATTGTTTCAATAAACTTCAATTGAAAATCAATTTTAAAAAAAGTTAATTATATCTCTAACCATCACAGCGAAACATCTATTCTAGTTAGATTGATCGAATTTCAGTTAAATTTTTAAAATTTTGGAATCAAAATCCACAAGAATAAAATAACTTATTGTGTTCTTTTACTTGCACCTACTCGTACTAAAGAACTTTGAACATATTGCAATTTTTAGCTTTTTATTATTCTCTAAAGATTATACCATTTCTATCTACCTTATATATATAGGGTACTTTAGTGTAGGTATGATCTACTTGAGATATCCTTATAATTTATTATGTCTATAATTCATACCTCTCTGTTCTGTTGCTCTTGTCTTATTTTAAGGGTTGGTAATGGAGTTTCCTCAAGACTTATCAGATCTTCAGATACACCGATGCTCTTGACTCAACTTCTTCTGGTAAGACCATGGATTATGAAAAAGAAGAATAAAAATGGGACTTTTGATGAGCTTCAATTTGATGCTGGTGAACAACAGTGGAAACCCATTGAGCCTGAGAATAAACTTAAAATTGGTGGGATTGAAGCTCAAGTTTGGTTGGCAATTTATCAACGTAAGATTTTTCAAAAATTTCAAATTTTGGTCAAAATTTTATTCTAAATTGTAAACTATATATTCTTGTCAGAATGAGACTTGTCTAATTTCTAAAAAATGTGTTTTAGTGTTCATGAACCCCATGGTAGTGTCCTCATATGAGATAACAGATTTTCGAAAAAGTCAGCTTCTAAAACTCCGTAGCTTGTTGCTCGAGTCAACTCTAGATCAAATTCCAATTTTGTCCGAGTTTCTCCGTTGGATTAATCAACTGGCTGTTGGACAATATCCTTCGACACCATCATCGAAATCTTCATTAATTATCGAAATGTTACCACCATTTCGTACTGGTCTTGAAGAGGAAATTAATAAAAAGAAAAGTAGTCTGATGGAATTCTACAGAGGGGAGATTATTGATCCATCACATAACAAATTGACCGAGAAAGCTAAGAGGTTCTTAATACTTACACTTTTTCATTTCATTTCATTTCTTTTAAGAGATCCTCCGATGGATGGATGGATAGAAAAAAAATTCTCGAATCCTTTAACTTTTACTGCGATCTTTCAAGTTTTATCTTTAGCCTAGATATTTATGGGATCCGGTCAAAATGCCGATGAAACAGCTTGTATTTTGACCTGTTTGTTAATTATAGAATTTGAGAGTATTTTGACTATCTCTAGATATTAAAAATTGAGGTCAAAACACAACTTAACTTGTTCATTCAAAAGTCTAGTCTTAAATTTCCGTGCAATCTCTAATTCAATTTTACTTATTGACTGGTCTTGACTAGTCAAATGCGAGTTCTTTTAGGTCATTTATTTTGGTTGAAATTGAAAATGACTAGGTAAAATATAGGTAGGGTTTAGGGTACAGATACAGATACAGATACAAATACAGATACAGATACAGATACAGATACAGAAAGATACTAATATTAGGTGGTTTTTTTGAAGATTTTGGCTTTTTGAGGATATACCGGATCCCTTTTTTTCAAATCTCTTATTTATCTTAACTTTTTTTTATCTCTTTTTTGGGTGATAGGCTTTCTTCACTTTACGATCTGGATTCATTTGAACAAGCACTACCACCCTCAAAATGTGCCGCATGTGGTAAAATTGCAACCCAGAAATGTTCAAGATGTAAAACTGAATTCTACTGTCACAGGTGCTTTTCCCTTCAAAAAGTCTAAAAAATTTATCCTTTAATATTTAATCATCATCTGATCTCTCCTTATCTTTAAGCCAAAAAAGCCAATTACTCAAACCCCCTTAATAAGACAGAGATAATTTGATTAATCTCAAGAATTTTTTCTGATTTTTTTTTCACAGGAAATGTCAAGTTTCACATTGGACAAAACACAAGCCAATATGTGATCTTATTAATGCAACTTAATCAAGAAAATGTACCCAATTTTATATAGGTACTTAAATTGAAGCTATTCAAATGTAAATTTCTATATTTGTAAAATTGATTGATCTTTTGTAAACCTAGTTTTATTGTAATTTGAAAAATAAATTAAAAATCTATTCTTCACTCTAATAATCATTAATCATAAAATACAAGTCGTAAATACAAATTGGTCATGTAGTTTTCATTATTCAGTCACTAAAAACCCAGTTTTGGGCTCAATCCTGCATGTTTTCCCTATATATTCCTATAAATAAGTATAGAGAGTCATATACCTTATAGAGAGTCTATAATCTAATCAAACACTTCAAGTAACTTTAAAGAATAAGAATAGACAATAAATATCAGTATTTTATGAAAATAGGTAGGTAATATCGTTGTTTTTTGAAATACTTCTAGAAAATTTCAGACCCTTAGGCCTTAGACCTTATGATCAGTTGAAGGTATTTTACAAAAAAAAATTTACAATTTCGAATTTCGATCCAATTTCCATCATTAAATACACAAATTCAGACAAGTAAATGCATCAAAAATTGATTAGAAAATCAATCAGAAGCTTAACAAAGAAAATTTTCTAAAAATTTGAAATTTCAGCTCGTATTTTATAAATTTTGAAATGATTTCAATAATAGAAACCTTGATATTTATAAGGAATTTTGAGGTTCCAAATTTGAGAACAAAACCGATTTAAATCCCATGGATTGTGTAAGGTATCTTTCGGCTAAAAATCCAACTAAACCCAAAATCCCGAATTCAGTTTTTTCAAATGTTACTTTGTAGATTGCATCAAAATCTCTCGTTTACAAACCCGATCTTTACCCGGTAAAACTTTCCTCTCAAACTTTGTACAATACTAGTACAATATATACAATAAAAAAGCTATAATTATCGTGCACTTTTCTCTGTATAAAACTTTTACTTTTAAGAGCATTTTAATTTGGCCATTTGGCCTTTAGTTAATATCTTTAGAACAAAAGTTTACTCTTAATTATGTCAACAAAATAAGTATAGAGTAATATTATCTACACTACACTATGTACCTAAATACTTGAGCAATTTGAGCAATTTTAAGCATTATGAAATTATAACTTGTTTCTCATTAAAATTAATTAGTAAATCCATAATCTGTTAGTAAATTGCTATCACTTTATAAACTACAGATTACACAATCAAATCAGATCCTTTAAAAAATAAAAATGAAAGCTATTTTGAATTTGAATCAATATACAAATTTATGCTTTAACACAGAATTTAGGGTTATTCAACGTTAATTTTAAATAATGCTACAATATTATCTATTTTTAAGGATTTGAGGTTCTTTAAGGCTCTTTTTAAGGCTCTTTTTAAGGCTCTTGATAATCCAAGACAGAATCTCATCTTTAGTAGTGTTTTAAACCCAATTTAAATAATGAAATAATACACTTATAAAGTAAGGGTACGGGCTTTTTTTGAATTTTTAAATTGTTAAAAAAGGCTTATATTTTGGTTTGGGGTTTGCGGTGAGCAAATGTAGTGAAATAATACTCTCAAATAATTCAATTGACTCATTTTTTTTACATGACATTATTGCCTTTATTTTGCAATTGAATTACAATATTCATACTAGTACTAGTAGGGTACTTACAAGTAGACGTGAGGACAACAAAACATTATGAATATAAATAGTCTCATATTTCGAGTTTATCAGTAGGGTACTTGGGAGTTGGCGACAGAATTCCAAAGGTTCATTTTTTTCTATTATTTCCTTAAGAAGAAAAAAATAGAAAATAGGGTGATGTTTTTTTCTCGAAATGAAACAACCCTTGTTCCAATATACTCGACTCTATAGTACTCTGGTGTATGTATAAAAGTATCAATGATTTTCCAGTCCATTTCATCCAAATTATTTCACTCTTGTATTCTTTTAATATATCACTTCCTGCCTCTGGATCCTCGATATGTATTATGTAATTGTCCTACTACTACTTTCTATATGGGATAAACCCACGTTTTTTCATCGAGAACACTTTCTTTCGAGTCATTCGGCCCAAGTCTAGTTATTTTATAAATATTTGTAGCCATCTGAACACTTGCTAAAACTTGAAAAAAGTCAAAAATTAAAATGCACTAAGCAAAAGAAAATTTGATAGATCTTCCTAGGTATTTAGACTCTTTCTTGTCAAAATGGATAAGTAGGGTATACTCGTAAATGAGTGTTTTTAATACTTGAATTAGATTCTAGTAATATTGTTGAATTAGGTTTAAGTGATATACATGAAGTATAATTGTCTCTAGATCAAATTATTGGATGATTATTGTGCGAGCGAAGCGAGCACTTACTATTCAACTTTGCTTGCACTTTGTCTGTCTGTCTGTATGTCTGTCTGTCTGTATGTTCGCGGCATAACTAAAAAACTACTCGACCGATTTTAACCAAAGGAATGAAGGACCCTCATAGGGTCTAGTTGTGCATGCTCGAAAAAAATTTCAGATTGCCCCACTCCTTGGGGTTGAGGAGTATCTTTAACGGTTCCACATGTTACTCAAATGGGAAAAATCGAAAATGAGGTCAAAGTGGGTAATCGATGACGGAGATTCCAAATTTGACATCAATTTAACCATAAAATTGACCTTTAA
>JAQIXA010004854.1:0-10493 GCA_034699045.1 Nanhermannia cf. coronata Gr-Ori-00579 | reverse complement strand
TGAATAGTAGGTGCTCGCTTCGCTCGCACAATAAATAGGGTAATTTATACAATAAATTAATACCATGAGCTAAAGCATCGTCTAGTTGTTCTGATGTGACTGGTTTTCCTTTAAAATCAGAACATAAAATTGTTCCTTGATATTTGAAATGAAACATGATGTTGTTATCAGCATGTGTGGTTCTAAAACGAGGAAAAAAAGTAGTTTAAAAAAATATCTTCTTCGATGATATTTTTTTCGAATCGTTATTCTTTACCTAGATATAATAAGTATTATATTATCCTAGGTATGTAATTCAGAATTCAGTTCTGAAAAAGTCCAATTACTAATTACGGACGGCTTCAATTTAATAAATGATTGAAAATTAAGACAGAAAATGTTTTTGGGTATTTTCTGAACTGAATTTAATAATAAATAATCAAAATCTTTAGAGATCTTTATAGATTGTAATTGTAAGGTTTCAAAAACGATAAAAAAATAATAAATTACAAAAATATTTAGTGATTACCCGAATTTTTTAATTATAGCTGAGAGTTCTTGCTAAAAAAGTTAAAAAAAAAAAAAGCATCATAAAATAATTTTTAAAGATTCACTAAATTATATTTTAAGTAGTGAGTGATTTTGTAAAATTTGAAGGTGTTCTTACCTTTGTCCTTATTAAATTTGAAGAGCAAGCTTTATCAATTAATAAAATAAATTAGTAGGTTCATAATATATAATCTACCTATTCTTACATAATATAAAATAGGTAGCTTTATTATTTAGATTTAAATTTTACCTTCAGCTAAAATGAAACATCCCCCTGGTCCTCTCATAGGAAAAACTCCATTTTTCAAGTCATTTTTTCCACCACCACTCTATCAAACAAAACAAATAATACCCAATTAAAATGAGCTAAAAAATTCAATAAAACTTTGACATTACTTTACTATTTACTAATCTAATTTCTAAAATACTAAATAATTAGGTAACTCACCTTCATTTGGTCAACAATTTTTTGCAAACTTGCTAAAGGTAATGATTGGTTCTTAGCTTCTTGAAATATATCTGCAAGTTTCCTATTCAATTTTAAGTCAGTCACACCTCCACCACCTAAAAAATGATAAAATAACAATTAAGATTATTGACATAAGTCAATTATTTTAATTTTCAATAAATACAAAGCTGTATAATATTATAAATATTATTCATTAAAATAAAAAGATGAGGTATTTAGTATATATGATGTGGTGTGGTACATACTTTGGACAGCAAATCTTGCATCTCTAGCTAGCTTGTACATGACTTTCGCCTTCTTTTGATCATTTGCACCCTTTATATGCTTGATATTTGACCATTTATTATGTCCTGCATGTCTTACTTGAATATCTAAAATTGGAAAATAAAAGAACAAAATAATAAATTATCCATTTAATTCAGCTCTGAAAAGCCAAACTTCGCCCTCAATATTAAACGCATTTACTTGTACAATTGAGGCCAAAATTTGGTTTTTCGTAGCTGAATTTAATGAAATATAAAAGAGCATTAGATTTAGAATTTTTAGAACTACATTGCATGCGCTAGCTAGTGTCTAGTATTTTTTACAAAGATCCAAATTGGTATTTTAATAAGATAATTAGCTAGAATACTTAAAATACTTACAATTACAATTATTTGATGACCCTATCGAGTTTTGACTATATAATTGAGGGATATTAAAGATGTTTTGATTAAAATTAAAATTGAATGTTGTTGAGGTCGAAAAGGCCGACAAATGCTGCTGAAAAGACCATGAATTTCTAGGGTAAAGTAGCCTTCTGGCAATTCCTATATTATTCATTTTACAAGCTACAGGTCACAAAAAATTCCTAATGTCACAGATTTGACCAAAATTCGGTTTTTCCGAGATAAATTATTAAATTAAATTAAAATTAAAACTCGGAACTCGGAACGGAAATTGATTTGATTTTTTAAAAATTGAAATTGAACTTGATTTTGAATTTTGAGTGAACTCGAAGCCAAAGTTTAGACTTTCAAAATCCTCATTCCTCATCAGATGTTTTGTAATTCTTCAAAAACTCTTCAAAAATTCGCCAAAAATACTTTAAAAAATTGTCAAAATTTCGAAAATTGGCAAAAATTTTATGAAATAAGTTCTGGATTGTGAGAGGGGACATTGTGTGGAGCAATTTGGTCACTTTTTTGGTCATTGTCAAGCTTTACTTTTTGGAAATTCTGTAAAATTCTGCTATCTCAAGGTAATTTATTATAATTTAGCAGCTAAATTTTAGCTTGCATTATTTTTATTATTCTAATAACAATGATTGCAAAATTGCAAAAGCTACTCTCTATACATATAACGGCAACGGCATGCACTGTTTGAGAATGTGACTTTATAAAAGTAGTGTCAGTGTTGTTATAATGAGGTCAATATTGAATTGAAATGTATTCTCATGAAGGTTTACGACTTTGACTTTGCTTTGTCAGAAAATCTCGATGTTATCAAACTAATTATGGAAAAGCCTATTTATCGTTTATATATATTAATAAAGTATAATAAAGGACCTTTATATGGAGATTTGTCTATTACATATAATTACCATAATGTATACTTTATTTTTTTGCTTTTATTTAGAAATCATCACAATGCCGAAATTGAACGAGAATTCGTCCCGATTTAACCTCCTTAGTAAGTATTAAGTATTGAATCTTGTACATATTATAGTAAATTTTTCTTGAAACATTACGTAATATAGAATTCAATGATTTATATAATTTTAGTCGACGATGTAACGGATCCATTTGCCACTAAAAAGGCAGGTGGTGGCGGTGGCAGTGGAAGTACTAATAAACCGGCAGGAACTTCAACAAAGAAAGCTGCTGGAAATAAAAACCAACAACAACAAGGAGGACAAAAGAAATCAAATAAGGACCAAGCAAATAATAAGAATCAATCATCTAAAAAGCAATCTGCTCAACAGCAACCAAACCTGCTTTGGCCTGCCTTAAATTCTGAGGCATGTTTTGTAAGATTCACATGTAATGTTAATGAATGTTATTTGTTGTGCGAGCAAAGCGAGCACTTACTATTCAACTTTGCTTGCACTTTGTCCGTCTGTCTGTATGTCCAGAGGATAACTCGAGACTACTGGACCGATATTAACCAAACTGGCATGAAGATGAAGACCCTTATAGGGTTTATCTGTAGTTGTGCCATTTCGACAAAAATTTCAGATGTCCAAGCTCAGGGAACCCTTTAAGGGCTCCCCCAGATTAATCAAATGGGAAAAATGAGGTTTAATGCTCGCACAATTAATAATCAACTTCTAATGAGTTGATTAGATCCTAGTTATTTATTATTTGATCATCTAGAATTTAGAATAGAACTAAAATGACAAAATAATTTTTTTAGAATATAGAGAAAACTGAAGGAGAAAATCAAGAAGCATCAGGTTCAAACTCAAGTATGATAAAGAACAAAAAACAAAAGAAAAATAAGACTGAACAAGAGCTGGCAAATCAGCATAAGGACTGGATTTCACGAGACAAGGAGGTAAGCTGGTCTTGAACTTATTCTTACGCTTATAGTTAGTTTTGAATATTGACATTTCTATTGCTTTTTTAACCCTTATTAGAATGTTTATAACTTTTACTTTTGTTACCTATTTTAGTTTGTTAACGATACATTTGAACAAGACTTGGAAGCTGCCTTAGTTGAATCAAAACTTGAATTTGCTAAACAACAAGCTAGTAGTACAGTTGAAAATAAAAGTAAATCCAAAAAGAAAGGAAAGGGAACTACAACAATTCCACTTGCAGATTTTAGTTCTTTGAATTTAGTTGTAAGGAAAGGACTACAAATTATATAATTATTTCATTTAAATAAACATTTTTCTTTTTATATAGAGTGACCTGGATAGTCGATTGAAGAGTACAACAAATAGAATTGAAATGGATTTAACAAATGACGATTTTGTTGCAAGGATGCGGCTAGAGGCGAGACAAGAAATGGAAAAGCAAAGAAATATGGAATTAGCAAAAATGGAATCCCAAAAACGAACTGCTGTAAGAACATTTAAAAATATTAGAAATTCTATTTAAGGTATGCTGAATGTAAAGATTTTTTTTTTATTTTGATTTTTTTAGCTGTATAATGACACTTACAAAGAGAGCTTTTATAAGGATGTTATCAAGGAAAAAGATATTATAATTGATGCATTGTCTAAAGAAAATGCTTATCTGAAGGATAAATTACAAGTTGAAACTGATGAATTAGAGGCTACAAAAGTAAGATTCAAGAAATTGTGTGGGGTTCTAAGGTATGAATTTTAATCAAAAATGAAAAATCACTGTTCTCTATTTAAAATTCATTTTTGGTTAAATTACAGCGATGCTCAAATGAAGGAAAAGGTATCCCTTGTTGCTGAAAACGAAAGACTTGCTAGGTTAAATATGGATTTAAATAAAGAAATACAGAATACTATCTCATTACTTGAAAAGGAAAAGACCAAGTCACACGAATTTCAAAAAATGAATCAGGTATGTACCCTACTTAAATTATCCACTTAATTATATTCATAAATTCACATACCTGAAACCTAATCTATTTTTAATTTGTAATATTACCTAATTAACAGCAAAATCGAAAACGCTCAAACACCGAATCAGGCCAAGACTAATAATAATAGAATTTCAATTTCTTCGACCAAATAATTTATTAAACTAGATTATCTTCTACTTTTTATATGTATTCTGCCATTAAATTATTCATAACTAGATTACACTAAGACATTTCATTTAGATAACTATCTAGGTACTTGAAAATATTTTTAAAATTATCTTGAATTCCTAATTGTTGTAGATTATATTCAGTAGAGTATTATAATTATAAGTACTAATATAGGTACGTTGCAAAAAAAGACTTCTAAATTGTTTACTCGTCTGATTATAAACTTAATATTAACGATTGGTTATTTTGAACAAAATACCTTTTATTTTATCTGAAATTTTTAATAATTTGATTCAATTATTCATGTCAAATACCTAACCTACCTATTTTACTAAGGATTTTCCTAAGCTAACTAAACTACAAGTGTAATGAAATAGCAGACATTTTTATAAAATACCTACCTACTTTATAAAATTTTTATACCAGCCATTAAGTATTAAAATAATATCTAGTAGCTAATTTCCAATTATTGTTTTAAATATTTACTTATTTCTATTACATACACAATTAATCTAATACCAAGACCAGTAGATTAACTGTTAACTGAGCAAGTGGTCTTGCTAATACATATTTTAATTTTTTATCAGTTATTTTATTACCTTTTTACCTAGGTATATGTATTTAATCAGATTAAATCAGATTAGGATCTATTTTTCTTTTCTAATAATTCTAGCTATACAATATAAATAATATAAATGTAGGTATTAATTTTGTAATGTATAGTATAGTAGGCAGTAAATACGAGAATTTACAAAACTATAAATAATTACTAGGTAAAATACAAATTATAAACGATAGAGAATTTTTAAAATCGAAAGAAATTCTATTATACTATACTATGTAATATGTAGGTAAATACCTGTAGGTACCCTACCTACATACCTTTTTTTGTATTCATTCAAACATACACATTGAGATATTTCGACAAAATAAATTAAATAATGTATAATGTAATGTAAATTAACTTAAGTTATTTTGTGGCTAATTTTATTTATTTACTTGATAATTTTACTCTACTTTTAAATGAAATTGCAATTACATTTTAACTAAACTACAGATTATATGATATAAAGTATGATTTTTGCATTCTGCACTACTTTTATTTAGGTATTTTTGATACTTTAGTTATAAAATTGATCATTTCATTTAGGTATACCATATTTAATGTGGTTTAAAAGACAACAATTAAAATCAAGGTTAGGTATTTCAAAAGTATATAAATCACAAAATCTAAACCAATCCCAGCAGATATTTGGAAGCTCTTTTACTATTAGATCTTGGACTTGGTTTAAATTACTCGAAATAAAATTTTCAAGATGTCTTTTTTATACACATCATTATTTCTAATCATTTCTCAACCTTTTGCACAAGCTGCAATCAAATTGAGTAAGTAAAATTTTGAAAATTAATCTCCAAAAAATTTCGTAAAACCCTTTTTAGATTCAAGATTCTTGGAATTTTCTAAGATTTTTCAATAATTTCATTAAAAACTCAGATATTTCTTAAATTTTTTTAGCCCAAATGAACATTGACCCGGATGCGATTTCAGTATCGGGGATTTCATCAGGTGCAGCAATGGCAACTCAATTTCATTTCGCCTATAGTGAGAATGTGACAGCCTGTGGTCTTTTTGCTGGAGGTTAGGCCACTTAAAAACTTAAAATTGTCCAAATTTCCAGCAAAAATTTTGATTTTATTTAGTTCCATATACTTGCGGATTTGGGAATATTCCTGCAGCGTGAGTTTGCCAATTTTTTAAAAATCTACTAATTATAGTTATTAGTTAAAGGGTTAAATTTTTTTTGATTATTTAAATTTCTGCCTTTGCATTATGTATTAGGACTGTGTGTATGTCAACACCGAGTATTATAAACCTGCCCTATCTCTATGGACTAATCTCTGGGTATGATAATTCGGGTCAAATTGACTCAAGATCAAACATTATTGGAGATAAAGTGTACATTTACCATGTAAGC
Source organism: Nanhermannia cf. coronata Gr-Ori-00579 (assembly GCA_034699045.1). NCBI lineage: Eukaryota > Metazoa > Arthropoda > Arachnida > Sarcoptiformes > Nanhermanniidae > Nanhermannia > Nanhermannia cf. coronata Gr-Ori-00579. Next base: position 3,809 of record JAQIXA010004854.1, on the reverse strand, counting down.
TAAATCAACTCTTGAACTAACAATCATCTATCAATGTCAGACTCTCAATCTGATCAAATATTAAAGCATTTAAATATTTATTTAAAATCATTTTTTGACGTATAGGGGCAAGTCGACAGTACTGTTTTACCAGGTAATCAAGTCATTTTAAAAACTTAGGTCACAGATTCTCAAATCAAATCAAATACAGAATACCAGAATGATTATGATCCTACGTTAAATTTTGACTAATTTTATTTATGTTTTTTGTGTAGATGCTGGTCGCAAAGCCGCAGAACTCTATAATAATTACGATGCCAATGTTTTCACAGAATTTTCTATTAATGGACAACACGGACAAGTAATTAGCATTTATTTAATTTCCAAGTACTATCCTAGAGATCACTCAGATTCAAATAATTCAGAAATTGGCTATTCTATATAATAATGCTTAAATATCTGTAAAAGGTGTGCATTTCTGGCCAAAATTTAACAAGATTTTTGATTATTTTTTTTCTAGCCAACACACAACTATGGAGCAGCCTGTGCATCTAGTTCTTCTAGTACAGAATACATAAATAATTGCAACTATCGTGGTGCTCACACCATGCTCAATTTCTTCTATGATGGCCTGGGCCAAAGCGATTCTTACAACCCTGCAAATCTCCAAGAATTTGATCAATCCGACTTTTTCTCAGCTCATCCAAGCCTCTCTGTAATGGACACTGTAGGGTTCATTTACATCCCTGAAAATTGCAAAGACTTGCAAACTCAATGCAAACTTCACATTGCTTTCCATGGATGCTCACAATCAAGGTACTTAGAATTAGATATAAAAAACAGTCAAATTTCTCTTATAAAGACTGTTATACTCGTTAAAACGACGGGTAAGATCCCATAATATGTTAAACAATCTCTCTATAACGATAGCTCCAATATTACGCTTAATTTTCCCTACCCAGAAGAGCCTTTATAATAGAAAAGTACCTTAAAGGATATCTTGGGGTTATAATGGGCTTTCTGGCCCTTATATGGGATTTAACATGGAAAGGCCTGAAAGCCGAATACATCCTTTCAAGTATCTAATTTAAATCCTTATATTTGTATTTGTAGATCTGATGTTGGAAGAGTTTTTGCAGAAAAATCAGGATATCTTGAAACAGCAGAGGCTAATAATATAATTATTTTATTTCCTCAAGCGATTAAAAATGCCGTTTACAGTCCATACGGTTGCTGGGATTGGTAAAAAATTATTCTGTTATTACATAATCTAATTAAATATCTAATTATTTTTTATGAATTTTATTGTGCAGGTATGGGTATCTAAACAACTTTTTCCGTGAGTCAATTCAATGTGTAACCGCTAACAATCTGGAGATAAATAAGATTTTAAAACTTTTGATATTTTTGGCATTTTTGCTTTGGAAGAACTTGAATTGGAACTAATGTGAAAAAATTGAAATTTGAGGTTTTGAGCTTTTTAATAGTCCAGATTGGCATAAAATACATAAGAAATATTCTGTAGTTATATTCGAAAGAATGATGGGGGAAAAGTTCTTTTTTTAAATTGCTTTCTAAAAAGCCCATTAAGACATATGGATAAAATCCTTTCGATTATTATTTCTCACACCAAAGTACACCTGTGTCTATATTATACTAGGTATTAGGTATATGTACTACTGACTACTGTAAATTCGGGCCCTTAAATACATAATACAGATTACTTTTCCTAGAAAAAGTACTATAAGAAATTATTTGCCATGCACAGAAATCTCTCTATAAAGTACCTTTAAATGCATACACTACATAATATTCTGTTTTTCGATTTTCAAGATTATTTCAGAGCTTTTTTGGTACCTACGAACCTACTCAAAAATCGAAATTTTGACAATTTTATAGAAATTTTTTTCAGAGACCATAGATAGAGAGAACTACTAGACTAGAGGTTTGAAATTTTTGGAAATTTTCAGAAATATCACGAAAAATTTCATATTTTTGCTATGAAATTGTGAATTTCTTTAAATTTCTTTGTTAAAAAAATCCGAGATTTTATGAAATCCTGATTTGTTTAATCACTAAAATACAAATTGTGAACATTTTACACGATACTTTATAGATATATTTAGCTGTATTTATACATACAGATAGGATATGGTAGAATAAAAATAAATTTTAATGTCTTATTCTTATGCTCGGCTTGGTTTTTTGGCTCTCTGTGAGAGAAATATCCTTTAATTTATGAAAATCCCCATTATACCTTTAATACTACTAGATAGATCTAAAAATATTTTATTCCAGTTTTTGCTTAAGTATTTCCACTACGTTAAATACATTTGAATTCTAAACTTTACCTTATTTTATGATTATTTCTTATTATACTACCTACTACTCTACAAATACCTACTGCTGTACAAATACCTAATAACAGTAGGTACTGTAAGTTACTGGAAAAGAAATGATTCGATAAGTGCCATATAAACACACCCATAAAAGTAAAAATAGCAAAAAAAAATATTTTCAAAGGTAATCTAGTGCTAATTATATTCAAAATTCTTGTAATTTTTTAGGTTTTTCAAGCATCTACTTGTATAGTGGTATTCTTAACTCAAATAATTTTGAAATCCTAGATTTCGCATTTAATTATGTAAGAAAAAGGACAGATACTAGGTATCAAATTAGAAATTGAGATAGGAATCAGAGACTTTTTGATTTTTGAAAAAAAAATCGAAATTTTGAAAATTTCAGACATTAAACAGTAGGTTTACTTGGTAGAGAACCTGTAATTGCTTTAATTATCAAAATTTCGACAAAACTAGGATTGAAAATTGAGATAAGAATACCACTATAACAGATACTTTTTTGGTTTTTAAAATTTAAAAAATTCAAAATTTTGAAAATTTAAGACATTAATCAGTAGATTTACATGCTAGAAAGCTTGTATTTTTTTTAATTATCAAAATTTCGACAAAACTAGGATTTCAAATTGAAAATTGAGATAAGAATACCGCTATCAGATACTTGTAAAATTTGGAATATTTCAAATTTTGGTCTACTCTTTTGAATCAAAATTTCGATTAGACTTGAGATCTTTTAAGACAATTTTCTCCAAAAATTGCAAACTTTAGAAATTTTTTGTCTACAATTGGAAATAGGGTAGTAATAAAAGCATAGGGGATATCCATTAAAATAAAAGTTAAGATTTTAAAGAGAAACAACTTTTTTTATACTTGAAATACAGGCATCAAAATCAGAGCTAAAATAGAGCTTGTTTTTTACAAAAAAAATGCGGAATGTCCTTTGGTTTTATAAGGGGAAAGGTATAAAAAATAAATACCCAAAAAACATTGAGAATTGAGAAATAAAAAGGGCCATTAAAAGCATTATAAAAGAGAAATTGAACCGATTTATTTCTTGGGGATTTTTTTTTTTTTTTGATACTTACTTTCATACCTTTTTTTCGGTGTAGTCAATATTAATATACATATTTATTCACCCTTTTTCTTCTAATGTAAATAGTAAATACCTATACTACATAATACTTATGTATACGTATGTATAGGGTACGTATGTATAGTAGGATAAATATACGAAAGAAATGAAGGAAATCCGGTTTTAAAATCAATTTCAAGTTGGTCAAATGTCAAAATTTTAGAAATTTTCGATTCTATTGGATTCTTTGATAGGTTGGCTTTACCAGAAAATGGTTTATTGCCTGTCCATTATAGACTTGGGCAAAGATTATTATGATCTTGATTTAAGGGGGTGTGGTTAAAAGCGCCAGGTGATGATTTCAATTTCTTGATGGAGCTACGATAGCTAGGTAGTATCTT
>JAQIXA010004853.1:0-10496 GCA_034699045.1 Nanhermannia cf. coronata Gr-Ori-00579 | reverse complement strand
AACGATTTTTTAATTAAATATACGGGTACCCGTAGAGGTACTCGTTTACCTTGCGAGTATTTTGAGGAGGTACCTTAAACCCGCGAGGTACCTCTTTTTTACAACTCTACTTTAAAGTCACCTCAATATTTTGAGTATTTTGAAAATTTGGTTTTAAGAAGGGAAAATCCGAAAACATTTTCGAAATTGATTACCCATACATATCATTATTATAGAAAATTCACAAATAATTGTTTTGTCAAAATTTTCTTGGAAAATCAAAACGATGATAATTCTTATGATAGAATATTTGGAAAATTTCTTACTTCAAGTCGTCATAATGCTATTGAAAATTCCCCAGATTGGATATTTTTCATTTTTTCAAAATTGAAAGAGAATAGTTTATCTCATAATGAAACACTTGTAAACGGCTTGATGAGCATTCGTAATAGTGGAAAATTTATTTTTAATTTTCCAAACTTTACCTTTCTTATATGTTTACCTTGTACTAATGGAATTTATATAAAATTACCACAAAAAAGTAATTCATATACTGACGCAGATGAATTTTTCAAAAAAATTCATCGAAATAATCATAAAATTGCAGTATATTTTATTTTTGGTTTAATTTCAAACTGTGACAATCCGTTTAGAAATGCGGGAATTCCTCCTATTATATGTTTATTAAATATAATTGGAGTTGATTTAAATATTTCTGTAATAATTATTCAAGCAGATTTTGAATTTGAATCATCATCTTTAGTTTTTTGTGTTGAATGTATTTTATTCAAGGATTATAATGATAATGAACTAATAGAACATAGTTCATGGTTTTGGTCTTCAAAAGGATTTCGATTTGAAGGACATGATTTTATCATAGTTGTACCGAAAATAAGGTTAGGACTTTTAGGGTTTTTTACACCAATCGAGTTGAAAATTTGGATATTTTTTTTATGTTTTTTAATTATTATTTCAATGATATTATCACAATGCGTTGTTAAGAAATTCTATTGTCAAAATATTTTATTTACTATGCTTGCATCTTTGTTTGAACAAGACTTTGGCTTGAAGTTTCAAAAGGTAAAATTATATATATGTACTTAATCAAATTTTATAAAAAATCTAGTACAATATTAGCTATGTATTCCTTTTTGGGTTGATAATTTGTTTGACCTTAAAAAAGGTCATAAAATTTCAGGTATGTTCATGTTAAGCCCTTTTTTTATAGTTTGTAGAAAGCGTTGGCATGCCGACGGCAAGACGAGTATATTCAAACGTCGCCTTGCAGACGGTTTTCATTCGGCTATAAATATGGCTTTAAACTCCTTATACTAGGACTTAATCAACAACTATTTATCAGTTGATTATAAATTGGGCGAGCAAAGCAATAAAGACATCTCAACTTGCCCATATTCCAGGGTTAAAGGTCAATTTGCTCGTTGAACGAATCATTAAAGGGTCCCTGTGACCCTAAGGCGTGGGGAAATCTGAAATTTTTGTCGAGCATGCACAACTAGACCCTCTAAGGGCCCTTCATGCCAAATTTAGTTAGAATTTTAGATAAGTTTAGAGTTATGCCGCGAACAGAAGGACAAACAGAAAGACAGATAAACAGACAGACGGACAAAGTTAAAGGAAAGTTGAATAGTAATAAAATAAGAGCTCGCTTCACTCTCCCACTAATGGCCAAGCAGAGCAGCCCATTATAACCCAAAGATATTCTTTAAAAAAATAGAAATCACAAAAATGTAAAATGCTTGTGGCACTTGGGCTTTTATGGCTTTGGCATTTAACCTACATTGTTACAAGTAATTACTATCGGGGTGACCTTTATACTGGATTAACTTCACCAGAAAGGCCACTTGTCCAAGAAAATTTTGCTGAATTGGCCAATTCTGATTTGCAAATATTCTCTTTTGCCTATTTAATAATTCCTGATCAAAATAATATATTGAAAAAATATTCATTGCTATCTAACCATGTTCACCATGCACTAAATAGCAGCAAAATAATAAATAAAAATAAAATAAATTATGACAAAATTCTAAAAAAAATAATATTCCAAGCTACTACATTCCTGGATGTATTTAATCGTGTCCTACAAGGTCAAAAAATTGAATCTCATGACACTACTTATAATGAATTAAAGTCAATTAAATATGAAAATAAGGGAACGTTTGCAATTTCAGATTTTCAAAATGATTTTTTGCCACTAATTGATCCATTTAATAAATATTTTTCTCGATATTTTTTTCATTCCAAGTAACGGTGAGTCTGAATTCAATCATAATCAAGGGATTATATATAGAAAAAGTTATCTCGTTAAATTGTTTGAATATCAGTTTGGAATTCTAGAACAATCGGGGATTTTATTGGAATTGGAAATTTTGAAATTAGCCTATGAAAGAAGGAGAATTTCAAAAAATATATTTCAATTAGCTATTCAACTTGAAAATCAGACATCATTATTTGTTCCAGGAACATTGAAAGATTTATTTTTGATATTTTTTATCATTTTATTTGGGACTGCTGGTAGTTTAAGTGTTTTTTTACTGGAAAAATTAATTATGGTTGAAAAGGAAAGGAAATTATTTTCAAACATGCTTAGTAATATTATTAGTTTCTTGGCTCATTTTATAGCAAATTTCCGGCGGCCACGTTCTGTTTAAATAGCAAGGTCAATGAAAATTTTTGAAAATTCGAAACTTGAAATTTAAAAATCCTTTATTAATATATTTAAAAGAAAAAGTACTAGGATAAACTATAAAATTATATTATGTATGCCTAAATACTTTTAAAAACTATATTATAAACTGAATCAAGTTGTAATATATATACCTTAGATATAATTATCATTTTCTAAAATTTAAAAGTGGTGTGAGTTCTTTAAAAAATTTGATGGCCTCCTCTTGAAATCTCCGTCCAAGGCTGAAATATATTATAAAATTAACCGCTGAATTACAGGTCAACAAAATTCTCTCCAGTTTATAGAGAATTGTGGGAATTTTGTAAAATTTAAAAGTATAAAGGATAAGTATTCCTGTGTAAAGTGAATTGCAGATGATAAAAACGGTCAAAATTCCCAAAAGTATGAGTCCGAGTGAGTTTTCTTTCTTCTGTAGTGATGTATGCTCTTCATGAGATTTCTTTACAATCTTAAAATTATAAAAAATATATTAAATTGTTATTTTATAAAAGTATCGATATAATCTCCCTCTTTATTTGGTAAGAATTTAACCCTTTTTATTTTACCTAAGATCCTTATCATAAAATTTAAATGTTAAAACTGGATCAAATTTGATGGAAAATAACTATTTCTAATATAAAATTATTTTTATCTTTGATTGACTTTCAAAGCATTATATTATATATTATACCATATTGAAATTTAGCTATATGAAAACTATGAGAAAAAAAGTTCAAAATGTTCAAAATTTTGTATATTTTGTTAGCCATATATGTATATCATAAATTGGCTTCGAAAGAGTACTTTTTTCAAAATTTTAGGAAAAAATCAAATTAAAATTCTATGCAATTTGAGGTCTTTATTCTATTGATGCAAATATAAATCTCATCAAAGTCTAAATAGGGTCATTTTCTCAATGTATTTAAGAGGTAAAATCCAACCAAAAAAGTGTCAATTTCAAAGAAAAAAATTGTGAACTTTCAAAAAAATCAAAAAAAAATTAAAATTGCTAGAACTTTACTATATTATGGTTCCCTACGATTCTTACAGATCTCCAGATGGCTGCACATAAAAACAACAATATGAGAAAAGGAGTAATATTAAGGATCCCCAAATACAGGACACTTTTAAGCCATTGAAGATTATTTCTGATAAAAATCCCAGTTGGTTGAACTCGATAAATTGTGGCATTATACACTGGATCAAAATCCTCTGCCGTTCTTAATTGCAAAAGTCTTGGAAGGTTGATCACAATGCTAAATATAAATATCCCAATTGATAAATATTTAGCTTTTCTCAATGACCACCAATATCTTGATTTGACAGGCCAACAGATGACTAAATATCGGTCAAAAGCCAGTCCCAATATAAAAAATGTTGATCCAGTTAGACCTAATTAAATAAAGAAAAAGTAAAATATGGTTAATTTTACTATTTTAAAGATAATTATTGTTATAAAGGGTGGGTGGATTTCATCATACATGTTCTGGCAAACTTTTTGGTGTGAATTCGGGAAACATGAAATTTACTATAATTTTGAAATTCTGGGGTTTTTATTTAAATTGAAATTCGGGTTTTGGTGATCCTCAGAGTTTTTGATGGTGTTGAAATTCGAATTCTCTTTCATCAAAAACTCCGAGGATTAAACCCTAAATTTCAATTTGAAAAAAGCCTGGAATTTCAAATTAAATTCAATGTTTCCCGAATCCTCACCAAAAAGTTAATAAAAATAGGTATGAATTTCATGCAGGGCTGAAATTCTACCTAAAATGGTTAATTTCTGACAAAAATAAATGAATATTAAATCAAATAAATATAATGCTTAAAGATACTCTAGTCTATATGTAGTAATAGTACCCTATACATATTAAATAATATTTAATACCCATAAAACTCAAAGGAAACAAGTAGGGTTCTGCATATGGATAAATATAGTTCATGAAAAAATATCCAGTTTCAAAATAGCTGAGCAAAGATGGGAGCCCGACTCTCATAAAAATTGTTATCAAAAAAACCGAATCACAAATACTCAGCCCAAGATTTATAATTCGATATGTAGATTTATAATTAATAACATCTCTGTAGAATATAATATTTAGTAGGATATTTCCAAATATCCCAAAAATAGTAATTAGAATTAATGCAAGGCCAAATGGAAGGAAATCCTCGTTTTTAAAATATTCTTTTAGCTGCTTTTCTAATTGATCCCTTGTACTACTTGTATTGAAATCCTGAGTTTCATTTGAAAAATTGGCAAAATCTCCGAAATTATTACCATCTTGAGCCATGTTAATTGAATGACCTCTTGATATCTTATAAGAGAGAAATAAATTGCGAATTGTATGTACAATTTTGAAATGACAATTGTGGTCACTTGTACTTGAAATTGAAGCGTTTTTATGCGGATATTAAAAAAATGCGGATATATATATATTAGGTTTAATAATATTACTCGTATTAGATCGTACGAGTATCAGGCTTGCTAAACACTAATACTATCTTAATTTTTTTGTCCAAAGATTTTTAGTGTATGAAATACACTATAATTAATATACAATGGTAAAATTGAATCTTTTTCTTTTATACAAATTACAAATGACATTTTTTTTAGTTTATAGACATATCAAGGTCTTTTCCATGTATGTATTATGTTTCATGTATATAAACATTTCTAAAGTTGACTATAAACATGTCAAATAAATGTAAATTTTACATTATTTAGTTAACACTAACACATATATACTCAATATTATGTAACCACATAATCAGCTAGAGAACGCAGATTATAGATGTTATAAAAAACTTAGAACAAGTTGACAAAAAATTGTACCTAAACCTAAGATTTACCTTATACTGGTTCAGAGTACTAGTGTATCTTATTGGTAGATACAAACCTGTTTAAAAAATCAAAATATTTCAAAAATCTGGATAAATTCTTCAATTTATCGAAAATCCCATATACATATTAGTTGTATATTAGTTTTTATATAACTATCACCTTTTATTAAATAAAAAAAATGATTATATGTATATATATCTGTACTAATATAGTAATATATCAAGCAATTTGATTTTATAGATGTATTTTTAATCTAAATCTAAATAATATAAAAAGCATTTATTTTAACTTTCAAGCCTTTGCATGTTAAACCTCATAATAAAGGCCAGAAAACCTATTATAATCCTTTTTATCGAATATATTTTAAAATTTTTATAACATTGAAACTAAAATAATCTTAAATAATAAAATTCTTATAAAAAATATAACTAAATAAATATTACGATATTTTTAAAAGTCCTCTAATCGAGTTGTACATTTCTTTAAAAACTTGATAGTTTCTAATCGAAATTTTTTCCCAACCATAAAATATATAATGAAATTAACAGCTGAATTACAAGTCATCATAATCCTTTCAAGCTTATAGAAAATCCCGGGAATTTTGAAAAATTTACAAGTATAAAGTATAAGTATTCCCGTGTAGAGTGAATTACAGATGATAAAAACTGATAAAATAGCAATGAGCATGATCCCAAGGGAATTTTCTTCTCTTTGCATTGATGTCATATTCTTACGAGCATTCTCGGCTATCTTGAACTGCACAAAATTTTTAGAAATTTTTAGAAATTTTTGGAATATTTTGATTTTCTTTTTAGAAATTTTGTTATTATTATGTAAAAAGCTTACAGCTCTCCAGATGGCTCCATTTAGGTACAATAATAGAGCAAATGGTATAATATTAAGAATAATCAGATACAAGACACTTTTAAGATATTGGAGATTATTTCTTATAAAAATCCCAGTTGGCTGAATACGATAGATTGTAACGTTAAAAAGCGGGTCAAAATCCTGGATTGTTCTTAATTGTAGCATTCTTGGCAGATTTATGACAATGCTAAAGATGAGGATACAAATTGACAATATTTTAGCTCTTCTAGCAGACCAAAATGATCGAGATTTGAGTGGCCAACAGATGACAAGATAACGGTCAAAAGCCAGGGCCAAAATGAAAAATGTTGATCCAGTCAGACCTAAAAATATTCAGAATTTTCGGTATGGTTTTATAAATATATGGACTTTTTATCAAAAAATTTCAAAAATTAGCAATTTTTATGTAAAAACAGATTTGATATAAATAAAAATGGCCTTAAAATTTTAAGGCCATTTCAATTGCTATGAATAATTCTTAGATATACACAATATTATATGGTTAACATTGTAAGCATTAGGACTAGAAATTTATTTTTTGACTGATTGATCTACATTTTGGATACATTTTGATGAAAAAATTTAATTTTTTTGAAAATTTTTTAAATATCAAAAAAGCCCTTTTTACAAAACCCAACTAAAGGATATAAATTTGGCTCTAAGGCTTTTACATGTTAAATCTCAAATAAAGATCAGAAAACCCATTAAAACCAGATTTAATTTTTAAATAATTTTGTACAACTAACAGTATTACCCATAAAACTCAATGGAAATAAGTAGGGTTCCAAATGCGGGTAAATGAGATTCTTGTAATAATACCCGCTTTCAAAATAAAGAAACATAGATGGCAGGCCAAGTCTCATAAAAATTGTAATCAAAAAGACAGAATCACTAATACTCAGCCCGAGATTTATAGGTCGATATGTTGATTTTGTATTTGGATCTCGGTAAAAAATGATGTTAATCAAAAAATTGCCAAAAATTCCAAAAATTGAAATCAACATTAATGTAAGGCCATATGGTAGAAATTCCTCATCTTTAAAATATTCCTTGAGTTGTTTCTCTAGCTGTATTCGGGTCGCATCCAAACTCTCATTTGAAATAGTTGTAAAATTTTCAATGTCGAATAAATCATTTGAATATCCAGCCAAGTCTTTGATTGTTTCAGTTGTAAAAATTGTAAAATTCTCATCAGTATCAGAAATTTTATAAGAGATTGTAGTAAAATTTTCAAAATCAAGAGTATCTGCAGTTGCAAAAGATGTAAAATTTTTGAAATCAGCCATTTTAAGTCAAATCTATAAAAATATATAGGGTTTGTGAGAGATTTTGCTAAAAATCAGATCAAAAATAAAAATTTGTATTAGTATTATTTATAATATGTATCTAATAAAGATTGTCTAATAATAGCTAGGGCCGAATTTTAAAATAAACAAAATGAAGATCAATATTTTCAGATCAAAATTCTAAATCTTAATTTTATGTTTAATTAAAAAATCAATTTTGAAGGACATGCCATGATATAAATAAATTGCCTTAAATATAAAAAAAATGCAGAAAACTTCCAAGAATTGTATCCTATCCTATACATAGTAATTGGAATATCTTGTTTCGGAATATTTTATATACCTACACTATATATATTACAGTAATTAACATAAAATAAGGAGTTTCAAAAGCATAAAAATCGTAAAAAAGCACAATTTTTCATTCTTAAAGAATATCTTTATACATGTAATTAGTAATGCGCTTTCTGGCCTTTATATTATAGGTTAAACATGGATTATAAGGCCTGAAAAACAAAGAGATTCTTTAGAAAAAAGCTATATTTTCTAGGAATTTGATAACTTTTTGATAAAAAAAAACTAAACTTTGCAAAAGGAATCTAACATTATATTCTAATTCTAATACTAATACCTAATTCTTTTTCATATAGAGATTTTTTTTAATTAAAAAAATTTAAGATTAAATTTTTTTAATTAAAAAAAATCTCTATATTTTAGCTGCAATTCAAGTTTAAACTCCAACTCCAAATCAAATCCATAAATTAGTGCATAATAAATAAGCATGATTTATCTAAATAAGTGTATTAAAAGCAAAATTTTGAGCTCCCTAAAGTAAAAATATATATATGAATCTGTTATACATACATAATATATTATATAATATAGGCTACTTTTGAATAGTTTAACAAAATGCTCGTAATTTTGAATATTTTACTAATTGTTTTAAGTTAGAAAACCAGTTTTATTAGACCAAAAAAAAATCTGGTACAAAAATTATAAATGCAAAATCCTTTGTTCTAATAATTAATTCTGATCATAAAAGAAGAAGCCCAGATTTCCCAATAGAAATCTACAAGCTTGAGCTTGAACAACTTTTTTGCATGCTATAAAAATGTAGGTACCTATATAAAATCTAGACCTGATATGATATACATACCTTAGAGTAAAATATTTCTATACTAAAATAAGATATGTATTGAATATAAATATGCGTATTTAATAAGTATAATATTGATATTTATTATTGAAATTAATTATTTGTAATTGAATAATAATTATGCTTTAAAATTATACATATATGCATTTGAAAGGTATCTTGGGGTTCTAATGGACTTCCTAGCCTTTATATATGAGGTTTAACATGCAAAGTTCTGAAATACGAAAGGATCCTTTACATTTCTGACATTTTGTTCATTAAATTGCTACATTTTTGACATCTATTTTAGCCAATTTGGTCATTTTGACCAGTATATCATTTATATAATATGCTTTATCAACCTTACATTGTATGATCTTGAGAAAAGTAAAGTTTGAAAGAAAGGCTTTTTTTATTGTAGACTAATAAACAAAAGATTCATGTATCTACATCTGGTAAATATATTCCTACAATACAATCCCTTAATACTATTGAATTTATTGAAGTTAATGTTAATGTTAAGAGGATTATGTTCATTTTGTATCTAATTTTTTTTAAAAGGATCCCTAAAGAAGAAGCTAGATTTTTAACAAGTATGTAAAAGGATCCATTAGGATTTTAAGGCCTTTTTCAGGTAAACCTTATGTAAAAGCCAGAAAGCTCAAGGTCATTATAATTATATATAACATAACCCATAACTATAACCATAGGTATCCTTTTGGTTTGGATTTTTAAAATATTTTATTTAATTTTTCAATTTCAAGAATATCTCAAGATACCCAATCCTATATTTCCCATTGAAAACTCAAAGTAAATAATAGGTCAGGTAAAATAAGTCAAAGAGCAGGTAAAATTATGAAAAATATATCAAATCAAAAATCGAATTTTTTTAGCCAAAGGCCCAAAGGCCAAAAAAAGCATCATAATTTTCAATAATTCCGGTCGGACCCTCGGTTTTGTTCTGTTAAAGGTAATCTATTTAATTTTAATTATATTTAAAGGTAATAATATATCATTGTGTTATATAGGGTACTAAAAGGTCTTTTAATCCATTTAATTTAGCTTTGAAAATTCCAATTACGAAGCCCCTTAATATTTGATTTTCGATACACGAATAGAATTCAGCAGTCATTCATTTTCATTAGTCATCCATCACAGAGGCTCATATTCAATTTTCACAAGATTTTTTATACAGGCAGGTATACATTTTTTGCTAAAAATTTAGCCAATTTAATTTGTAATTGGTTTAATATTTTGACAATCAATAGCTCAGGAAGTACATGACAACACATTGAATCATGGATGAAGAAGGTCGTGACCTAGATCAATCTCTTCAGCATAAGCCCGCAACACTCATGAAAATTGACAGCCCAAATCCGCCACTACCAGCTCAAGAAAAATTTGATTTTGAAGATGAGAGAAATCCTTTTCAAGTTCAAGTGGTAAATAACACCTTTATCTTATCTTATCATATCATATAAAACTTATCTTATAAATATGCATTAGCTTATGTAGGTTAAATGTTATACGAGTAGGTATAAGCTTACTTAAAATATAGCGATTAAGATCGATTATTTATAATATAGGTAAGGCAGAGTTAGCAATCAGTCGGCTGAAATTGATTAAGGGCCAAGGTGCATATAAATCCTGCGACAGGTTATCAAATGGCCTTTTGAGTGAACTTTGGGGGGAGAAATCTCTTAA
>JAQIXA010004852.1:0-10497 GCA_034699045.1 Nanhermannia cf. coronata Gr-Ori-00579 | reverse complement strand
TTTTGTACTACGGATTCAAGCTTCCACAGCGTACAATACTCTTGCAGCAGTACACAGACACAGCATATTATTAGGTCTAGCTATATTATAGTATGTACCTACATGCATAATATATGCATATACTGTAGGCTCGGCTCGCTAGAACATTAGAAAGATTCAGCAGGATCAGAAAGAAAAAAAATTTACTCGAAAGTTGACATTTTTTGGACTTTTGATCATTTGGTCATCTGCACAACTACTTTTATTTTAGCTGTTCAGCAAGCAGGGAGATCATTTTAGAAGAGATGTTCAGCAGCATGGGTGGAGGTGATGGTGACAGTCATGGTGCCAAAGACGGTGCTGGTGATGGTGTCAGTATGGTGGTCAATAAGGTGGTCCATACCCGTCCTCAAAGTCAAAATAAAGGTAATAAAGGTTTGTCCAGGCCCCGTCGTCGTCCTCGTCGTCAAGGTCCAAAGAAAAATAATCGTGATGCAATTTTTCCAAGACCACCACCAAGTCCTGAGGTAAATTTTAATTGATGATTTGATTCATTTTAATGGCAAGTGGCCCAGTGGCTAATGATTTATTAATTAGTACCCAAGTAGGTGTCTTACGTCTTTACAATAAATAAGTAATACCACAAACTAGATTTATATCTGGTCTGTGATAGTGAGTATACATTTTAAATAATCATAAATAAATTGCTGAATTTTTCTATTCTCCTCTAGCACCTAGCTAATCAGATGAGCCTCTTGTCACTTACTACTGACAATAAGGTGGTCCATACTTTTGATGATATGAATCTTAATCAAGATCTTCTAAAGGGGATTTATGCTATTGGGTATGAGACACCAGCTGGTATTCAAAAGACTGCAGTTATGCCTGGGATTAGTGGTCGAGATTTGATTATGGCAAGTCATTTAAAATATCATTTATAATCATAGGTCATAATATAAAATAATAGTTTAAAATATTATTCATTCTTAATTTTGTTATATTTTTGATTTTAAAATAGCAAGCACAATCAGGTAATAAATCAGAGACTTATAATTATACCCATTTCTTTTAATTTAATGACAATTGGTAGAATTATACCTACTACAGATAAATAAAAATTATAATCCTCTATATTTACATATTTTAATTTTAGGCATGGGAAAAACGGCTGCAATGTTAATGGTGGTTCTTCAAAAAATTGATTTGAAATTAAATGCCCCTCAAGCACTCATCTTAACACCAACACGTGAACTGGCTGTACAGGTATACAATGAAAATGAATAATTTTAAAATGTTTAGTAGGTAGATTAGAAGATATGCATTGTATTTTTACAAGGCTAGATTTATTTTAGAATATTTAGATGATAAATTGCAAGGTGTATATAGACATAGGATTAATGATTTTAATTTTTTATGTCACATGTGTAGGTTTTAGCTGTTGCAAAGATATTAGGTCAATATATGAAGGTTCGTTGCATAGCTTGTTTCGGTGGTGGTGGACCAGTAGCGGTTCGAAATGAAGTTCAATCTATTGAACAAACTCATCCGCAAATTATTATCGGAACATTAGGTAACTGTAATTATGTATTTATTGTAATTGCTAGATTTTGATTTTATTTTAATTTAAAAAAGTAACAATAAGATTAATAAGAATTCTTTTTTATTAAAACCTTTTTAGGTCGAGTCGCTAATCATCTTGACCCAAACCCAAGCTCTGAAGAACCTCCTCCTCCCAAAATTGATGGGAAATCGATTAGAATCTTTGTTATTGATGAGGCTGATCAGATGCTAACCGATTATGGTTTTAGATTCGATCTTAAACGTGTATGAACCTAATAATAAACATATTTCTAGATTATAAATCGTTTTATTTATCTATTTTATTATTTTTTATTGAGCAGGTATTTAAGAAGGTGAGTGGTGATGCTCAACTCATCTTAATGTCTGCTACGATGCCGCAAAATGCCAAAAGAAATGCAGGTATGTTACCTTCTATAATATAATAAGTATTTAAAATATAATTTATAAATGATTTCTTTTATCCCAGTTAAAACTTCTTTTGCTAACGAGAATTAACCAAGTTTTTAAAACTTTTTTGATTTTAACTTTTAAGGAATGGTTTGCCACAACCCAGCTCTATTTTTCATCAATAATTCTGAGTTGACTTTGGAAGGAATTCGTCAATTTCATGTTAATGTTGGTGAAACGGATAATGCTAAAGTGGAAACGCTTGCTGAAATTTTGCCGCTTTTGTATAAAAATTTTTCATTCATTTTTTGCAATACTCGTAAAAGAGTCGATGATCTCTGCGAAAAGCTCACTGATAGAGGCCTGGTCGTTGCTTCCGTCGTAATTTAAAATATTAATTATAGAATTAACTCATTATTTTTTATTACTAACTTCTATATTCTAATAATTACTAATTACACTTTTATAGCAAGGGTTAAAGAGTCAGGCTGTACGTGAAAGAACCCTTGAAGATTTTAAGAATGGAAAAATACATGCGCTTATTTCTTCAGATTTGCATGGTCGTGGTATTGATATTCAGCACCTTTCGATTGTTATTAACTATGATTTGCCTGAGCACACTCAATATATTCATCGGTAAAACAATTTTCATAAAAATTTTTAAATATTCTTTCTTGTTAACTTTATATTAATCACAATAATATTAAAATCTTAGGGTTGGACGTGGTGGGAGATATGGTCGTAAAGGAGTTGCTATCACTTTTGTGATTGAGAAAGAATTGGCTCAATTGAAAGGTATCGAAGAATATTACAATACTGATATTCCCGAGATGCCAAATGATCTTGATCGAGTTTTATAATTATACCCAGCGTCAGATTTAACTATTAATAATTTTGTTTATGCTCTCTGACTGATCATTATAAGCTTATTCTTGATTCTAATAGTTGCTAATTTTATAACTGTCTTGTAAACTTGTATTAAAGAACTTCCTAATTCTAATTCCTTTAATAAATATTTCAATAATTCCTTTAATAAATATTTTTACAGAGACATTTAAAAAACAAACGGTAAAAAGCACAGTTCCTACATTTTCAATCTAAACTAATAAACCCCTTATTTTTTAATTCATAAAGTTAGATTATGTAATTTAAATCCAATTTCAGTAAAAAATCAAAATGATTTAGTTAAAAATAGATATTCGATATTTTTAGAAATAGAATAGGAGACATTATTATTATTATTATTATCTTTATTGTCTTTGCTGAATAAGAAAGTACATTCTTGTTTGATGCTCAGTGACATTTGACAAAATCTGATTATAAAACTAACTTTTAAAACCCAGCATAAATAGCATAATACATACTGGTATTAATTCTAATAGATATGGCAGCTAGGTGCCTTTAACTTTAAACTGTTATATAATGTATTTTAAAATCAGTGATTTTAAACTCATAAAAATGAAGTAGAGTTGGTTAGGTAATAATTAATAATCATTTTGATATGTAGTATTTTATTATTTATTTTAGGCTTTTATCTATCTGTCCAGTAATTCATTATGCATCTCAAGTCTAAAAATTCGAGATTGGCTTTTTCCTTTCATTCCAAAAATACTACTCCGTACGTATACTACTGTAATACTATGAAGTAAAATAAAATCACATATATTTACCTAATGTAAAATAATTTTAATTTCTATGATCAATTATCAATCTCAATTGGATTCGTTATAAAATGAACCATGAATTTAGGTATGTATATATTTATTATGAAAAATATTATTCAATTTTTATTTTACATGTTTAGAGATACTACATATAATTTTTGTCCCTTTTAAAAAAAAATATTTTTTATCAAATTAGAATAAAAGAGAATTATTTAAGAAACCATATACGATAACCATACGATACCTAATATCAGTAGCTTTAAAATAGCCTTAAAAAAGGTTCTACTAATAGATGGTAGATTTAATTTTAAATAAATATTCACTATTGCTTAACTAATACAATTAATATTATTGATCTTTAACATAATTACAACTACAACTTCCAAACCCATTTTATTCTAATTACATATTATATTATGAATAAACTTAAATAGACCATCTGTTTTATACGAGTATATCCTATTTTAAATTAAAGTATAGGTCTTATTAACATTCATATTCGTATAACCTATGGACCGAGAACAATAAACAAAAAAAAACTTCTGATAATTATTAGCCTACTATCCTAACCTTTATAATGAGTTTTTAGGTAAGAAAAAGAAATATAAATAAATTCCTATCTATTGTATAATTTGTATATATTAATATTACAAAATGTTTTTGTTTTAATCAAAGTAATCAAAAAAAGTAGATAGAGAACTACAAAGTAAAACTAACAAAATAAAGTTGAAGTACATATTATGTATTTAGTAAATTAGGCATTAGGTATGAATACAGTCAATAAATTGATATAAAGTGAGGGGTTGATATAAAGTCAAATTATTAATCATAACTAAAATTATGTTAGTAAAATAACAAAATCTAATCTAAAAGATCTAACTATAAGCAAAGATCTAACTATATATTATATAAAGTAAAAAGAATAAGGCATATATTTTCCTTTCCAGAGTTCATATAGAATATTTCTTACATGAAATCGAGTGTTTATTAAAGAAGAACACACGTCGAAAAGTCGGATCCTTCTGGTAAATCCGAATCAACGATTTCCCATGTATCCAATTCGGGTTCATACATCTCCATTGTTGGCTAGTTATAAAGGCAAAAAATAAAAAAAAAAATATGGAATTTATGATAGTGTCAAGTCAACTAGTACATACTAAGTTTACACGATCTTTACTACCAACAATTAGTTAGAATTTTAGAAATTTTATAGTTTTTGTATGTGTATTATGTGAATCACATAATGTGATATCAAAAAAAGGGAAATGATCTACCCATTGATCTACTCTACTCTACAAGATGTCCTAAAAGTTGAAAATTCTGATAAATATCGGCTTTCAAAAGTACCTAGTTTATTATTGCCTTTGTATTGAAATTCATATTATATATTTTTTTTTACCTTTTTGCCGTCATTTCCTCCGACGTAATAAATTTTTTCATTTATAACAAAAGCCCCTATGATGTAAATTAAAAAAATTAGGTACTATACTATTGTATTGTATTAATAAAGCTCCTTAATATATTTCAAAAGAGATAATATCTTGACTTACATCCGTTAGCTCGAGGTGTGGTCAACCTACTTTCACTCAATTTCCATCCTCTTGGAATATTTAGAGTATCCAATATTTCGACGCTCGACAATTTTTTCGATCCTGTATTAAAAATATTTTTTTTAACTTATGAAAAATACAAAAGCATGCTGTAGGAGGTAATTCGAATGAAAAGTAAAGTACATACTTGACCAGTTAACAATTCCGCCAATAGCGTAGATCTTATCTTTTAAAATAACAATTCTAACATCCACTCTGCTCAAAAACAAAAAAAATAAAGAAGTTAGTAAAATTATATTGAAAAAAATATAAAATAAAATATAAAAATCCTACCGTGCTTCATTTAGAGGGGGGATTGAATAGAGAGACTGTTGTCCAAATACAAAATATTCAGCTGATGATAAAGGACCCAAAACCCCTTTTTTAGTTGTTGAAGTTCCCAGACCACCGACCTAATTGAATTAAACCATACTAAAATAAATATGTTTTTGTCTATTCGTTTAATTTATCTCCTAATTCTTAATTCAATTTGGTAAATAAATTATTATTAGTATTTTAAAAGACAGATCTTAAGTCTTAAGACATTTATAATCTCTCATAAATGATTGCTTATATATAAATAATATCAATGCCAGTATGTAATGTACCATATAAACTGTGTTGTCATGCATCAGGACACCAAACCTTTCTCGGCTATACTCCTATTTTTAAATTATAAATTAAATTAGGCTTGTGAGATACTTAAATAATAATTACCTAATCAAATAACTTACCATGTGGAAATCGTAATCAAACCATCCTTTTTTCTTATTCTTTAAATCCCATAGCTCTATTGCATTACTTACATAATCCCCATTGCAGCCTGGAAAAATATGATTGCTTGCATGATATTATAAATATATTGCAAGCAAAATAAAAATTCTTTACCTCCAAACATATAAATCGATTTATTAAAGATCAAGGTTGGAAAAAGACATCTCCCAGAAAAAAGCTTCGAATTTTCCAAGTCCCAAGGTTTACGAAGTTCTTTGCAAAGTTCTTCAACTGCAAATGATTTAACGGTATCTTGTCTTCTAACCCCGATTGTTCCACCTATATTATTATTTATCCAATAGTTATATACAATAGGTTATATCTGTATTAATTAATAAAATAAGTAGGATTTTGGGTTTACCTAAAAGCAAAGATAAAAAGTAAAGTAAAAAATTCTTTTTACCTAAACAATATATGCGGTCTTCAACAGCAATTAAACTTAAATCCTTCAAATTAGCCCTACAAATAAAATAATAGAATAGTAAAGAAAAATAAATATATGAATCTAAATATTATAGGAATTAATGATTCAATGAAAGATATTTATTTATATACAATTTAAAATAATTTAATTACGTTGGCATAATAGCTGCTTGAAGGGTTTGCTTTTCCTAAAAAGGTAAAAAATATTTTTTTACTTCAACTGCAGTAGATTTTTCTAATAATAATAACCTCAATATTGTAGCTCAAAAGACAATTTGTCTTTTTAAACTTTCCAAAAAATAAAAGCCGCTTGGGTGATCGAGTATCATCTACAACTTCAGGATTCGCCGATGTGTCAGAACCAACATCTTCATCAATGTCAACTTCAACATTTCTTTCTAATTTTATCTTTTTATTTTCGTTTCCACTATCGTTTTCTTCATCAGAACCAGAACTCTGATCATCTCCTGATTCTGTGGGGCCGACTCCACCTGTTGCAGGTGCTGATTTTCTAGCTCTTCGAGTAGAAATTTGATGTTCACCTTGATCTCCACTTCCACGTTGATCTCGGATTGCTCTAGTTGAAGCCGATGTTTCACTATTCTCATTTTTTGATGAATCACGAGTTGGTCTGTCGGAAAAGCTCTCGGTACTTGAAGAAGTAGAATTTAATCTTGCAGGTTTCTATTAAAAATTATTAAAATTAACAGTAGGCATTTAAATAAAATTGCAAAATCTGGCTTTTATGTTAGGTGAATATTTTAAACAAAAACTGTATGCGTGCTTTATATAAAATAAGAATATTTATGTAAGCATCTTTAAGTACCTTAAAAGAATGAGAATTCGAAGGCGAGTCAAAAATTCCACAGAGTTCAACTAATTCGTCAGAAAATTCAGATCCATTCCGACCAACCCATTTTAATGTTCCTGTAAAAAGTATAATCAGATAGTAAATATAGTTTAATCAAAATTAACAAATATATTTACACTAAAGAACCGTAGGGTAGGGAAAAATACAACAGCAATTTTACCTTTCATTAAACTGCCTTTAGAGTTAAATGGTCTATTGCTCGATTTTAACATGATCCGAAACTATAAAAGATAAAAAAAGTATAATATTGAAAAGTATTGCAGTATAAAATAAGAATAATTCTAAAATATTTTTTAAAATAGACTAGTTACAACATAGTTTAGTAATTACCTCATCAATCGTCAGGTTTAAAAACTCCTCTGTAGCAAAAAAGTCAAAGGTTTTCATAAAATTAAAGATAGGCTTCAAGAAAGCTTCCGATCCATCGAGTTTAACCCCTTCTTTAAAAAATAAGCTCCAGTTGCTCTCTGTGATGGAATTAGAAGCATTTTTAATAAATTTTCCAAGATATTTCTTCTTAAATTCGGGAATTCGAAATTTATCAGCTCCTTCAAGTAACTTGGACATTAGGGTAATATCCAAAAGATTGACTTCATTGTCTGGTAGATAAATATACCTGTAAAAAATGAAAAAAAAATATATAAAGCATTAAAAAATGTCAAGATTTGATTTCCTCGTACATATTTAATATAAATGTATCAACAATTAATTACTTGACAAGATTTTCCAGAATCTCAACATTATACTCAATTTCTTCAATCCTAATTGGCAGCTTTGAATTCAATTCCTTTTGACTGATGATAGTTTCAAAATAGTTGGATTCAAACCCTAAAATTATCTTGTGTGCTCGAACTTCTCCATCAGATCCAACGATAATTATATCATGTGCAAAAA
The DNA here is from genome assembly GCA_034699045.1 of Nanhermannia cf. coronata Gr-Ori-00579. Lineage (NCBI taxonomy): Eukaryota > Metazoa > Arthropoda > Arachnida > Sarcoptiformes > Nanhermanniidae > Nanhermannia > Nanhermannia cf. coronata Gr-Ori-00579. Next base: position 2,335 of record JAQIXA010004852.1, on the reverse strand, counting down.
GGCCTGAGGTTTTACTTAAAATAAAAAATAATAAAATCAATCAATCATTAATTATAATCTTCATATAAGCATTAATGCATGGCTAAATTAAAAGAATTGTTAATACCTAATGCTTAAAACTTAAGTTTATAAAATAATGATAATAAAAATAAAAGTTGTACATATAATAGTATAAGAATAAGGTCTCAAGAGAAGAGTCAAGGTCAAGGTCATTACTAGATTGACAGTACATTAATTTACAAGTTAAGTGGGAATTAAGCTTAAATAGAGTTTTTTAGAGCTGAAATTGAAATAAATAAATTGTAGTTTATGCTACTTTAACATGCTGTTTAGTTCGTGTCTATAAGAATTCATTAGTTCAGCTCTGAAAAATCAAATTTTGCTTCCACTAACTATTACCAGCAATTAACTCGTAAAAAAGTAAAAAAGCGAAGGCAAAATCGGGCTTTCAAAGCTGAACTAGAGATGATTTATAGTATAAGACTAGGTTAGAATAGAAATAGAATATTATCTACCTAATATTATAGTACGGGCCTTAATTATTATGAATTTTATTAGGTAATTATTGGTGCTACTAACATGCTGTTTAGTTCGTGCCTATAAGTATTCATCATTAGTTAAGCTCTGAAAAATCAAATTTCTCTTCCACTATATATATATTACCAGCAATTAACTCGTAAAATTAAAAAAGCCAAGCTAAAACCAAAATCGGGCTTTCAGAGCTGAACTATATGATTTGATTTAGAGATGATTAATGATTAGACTAGACTAGATCTATACCTAATATTATAAGTACCCTTATTTATTTATTAAGAATTTTATTAGGTAATTAAATTTAAATACGAGTAATAATATCAGTTTTTTTTTATATTTTTTAATTAAACTTACTCTCGATTTTGAAAGAGATTCGCAGGAAGACTTTTACGGCCACTGTCACCTGAAAAATGGGCCATGGTGCTGGACACTGGATGTAGAAATGTCGGTAATTATATGGTTCAATGTCAACTGTTAAGGTCAAGAGTCAATTGACCTCAAACAAAATAATTATAAAATTATTTGTAAATTTGTAGGGTAGCAAAAAGCAAATAATAAATAGCATCAGCAAATTTCGTACATATTTCTAGAATTTTAAGATCAAAGAATGCGCAAGAAATCTTGAAAAATTTTATTTGAGAGGCACTTTTTTTGTCCTTTTACTCTTCCTTTCCTACTCTCGATTTTTGCCAAAAATCCCTAATTTAGTCAAAATTTTGACCTTTTGACCTCAAGATTCAAGATGAACCCAGCAGCCCAAGATGACCAGAATCAGTTGAGAGAATTGGAATTTTTGTCCGGGATAGTTCTGAGGTAATAAGACTTCAATTTTGCTTTCATTAATAAATTGTCCTTTCTCTCATTCAATAAAAAAGTGAGAAGGCAAAATATTTACATTATGTCTAGAGTCTATAGTCTTATAATTCAGCTCTGAAAAGCCAGATATTGGCCTCTATTTTACATTAATAGTAATTCTATTTCTACTTGCAATGTAATGTAATGTGGTCAATACTGTACAATACAAATGTATTGTTTTACAAGCAAAGCTGAATTGTATGCATTAAATTAGAGAGGACCGAGGAACAAGGTTGCTGATTATAATGAATGAATTATGTTTTTATTATGTTGAGTGAATAATTCGTTAAAGATCTGCTGCTTTCTATCATTAAAATATCAATTATTTTTTTATAGGATTCAGGATGATCTTCATCTGTTAAAGTCTTTCATCGCAGCTAAATATGGTGGTAAGCATTTTATTTTTAATATTATGTTTTTATTTATGATTATGTTTCATCACCACAATTTATGATTGTGGTGATGTCGATGTCATGTTTAATTTTTATGTATTTTATGGAATGTAAATTGTATAAGACGTCGCAAGATAAAACTTCTGTATAAGGTACTCTATCGAGCATGAGATCTCTGTAAAAATAATAAAGATAAGTACCCTACATTTTACGTTTTCAAGAACTTAGCCGCTAATTATCACCACAATAGTAAACCCTCTATCTTATCATTATCCCATCCCAAACTTTAACGATATTTTTAAATTGATTATTAGTGCCCTAAAAACCTAAAATACTAAAGGAGTTTTTTATATACAGATGTTTTTTTTATTCGTGTAGTGTAGTATTATGCATGTAATTATTTATTTCATTTTATTAATCCTTTTCAAGAATTCCATCGGTCTCGTGATCCAGCGACTGTAAATATACCTTCACCATCCCCGCATATGCCAATGTCAGTAATGTCTTCTTATTACCGACAATGTTATGGAACTCAAGGTTATTTTGGATATGGA
>JAQIXA010004851.1:0-10497 GCA_034699045.1 Nanhermannia cf. coronata Gr-Ori-00579 | reverse complement strand
TAGTCTTTCGTCCATTTCCTCAATACTTGGACCACATATACCCCTCATACTGTGATAGAATTTCAACTAAAAAAACAAAAAATAATGATAAGAATTATTAGAAAAATCACCGGCCTATAGTTGAAATTTTTGCATTTTTCTTAACTTTTATTAATCTCAATCTGGCTCAAAAATTTTATATTTTATGCCAAAGATATATAAATGGTTTATTCGGTTCAGCTCTGAAAAACTAAGCCTTTAAGTCGATTTTATATGAAAATGCGTGTAAAATTACGGACATAATGTCGTTTTTCAAAGCTGAATTACAGACATAGGTATAAAGATACTGATATGAAGATTTCAGACATCGGAAATATTTCAGAATTCTTAAAATTTTGATCAAAATCCGACTGGTTTCGCTTTTATTTAAGATTTATTTAATTTATTTAAGATCATTTCGAATTTTAGTCTAGAATTTAGAATCTTGATTTAGAATCAAGAATTTCAAAATTTTGCAAAAATTTTCTTTTGTGGATTTTATAAGGCTTTTTAGTAGAGGTCTTTTGACTGTTGATTTTGGCAAATCCTTATTTTGAAGGTATTTTATGACAAATATTTGAGTTTTTTAGACCAAGATCTGAATGAATGAGAAATTGTACCATAAAAGATACAAATTAGGATGGTTTTTTTGTTGGTTAATTTTAAATGAAAGTATTTAATTTTACTACTTAATCTCATATCATCACATTATTATAAAGACTCATGATTCAGATAGAGTCATACATATAGGTAATAGGTATGGTAGTAAGCAATCTTGGTGTTCTAGAAAAAATCCGTTATATTTACTAACTAACCAAATGCCTATCTATAGTATCCTACTACTCCTATATGAGGAAATAGCGGTCAGTAAAACTTACAAATGTCTACTACCTATATTTTTGGACATTGTGTATTAATAACTTGTAAAATATGAAATACAGGTGCATATATAGGGGTAGATTAGGGATAGTTTTCAAACTTTTTAGAAATTTAGACAGCCTATTTTCACCTGCTATTTACACCTGATATTTTTACATCATACATACTAGATACATATATCTAGTATTTTATGTAGAGATAGCCAAGATATTCTCATAGTCAGAGATATTTCAGGTGTAAAAGCGTTTCCGAACTACCCTTAATCTACCTTTAATCTAAACACCCTGTTTTACTAATGAATTATTGGCAATTTAACCTAAAATATCTTTGAGAATATCTCTAAATAAAGATGTAAAAATTTCAGGTGTAAACAACATCTGATTCAGACTAAAAAAGACCGAATTTCAAAATTCAAAAGCCCGAACTATCCCTAATCTACCCCTAAATGCATAGAGGTATTTAGTATAGTCATGCTGGTATTTTCTCATTAGTCTCACAAGCCAAATAAACAAAACTGACCCTGTAAAAGTCGGGATTAGTAATGATTATATTGTTGTCTAATTAACAAAAAATACTTAAACCTAGTAGTACTAGGAGACAATTACAGCATGTAACCTGTACAAATAAAGCAATCCGACAAAAATATACAATTAAGTCTTGATTGTTTTACATTTGGGTCAATTAATATCGATGATTTTTTAATTTAAATTGTCGTGAGATACTCATATTATATGATTAGGTATATACACTTTTTAAAATTCTCAAAATCAAAATTTATATATCTATCTGCCTATACTAGTTTCTTCTACTCTACTTGTAGCTTTTTTATTACAAAATTTGAGATATTTTTAAAATTGTATCCATCTAAAATTTCATTTTTGAACCAATTTTCAATCAAGTTTTCTACTTTTTGGCATTCGATAACCGAAATATCTTGTAACTTGTAGGTACTTATGCAGCATAAGTACCTACATGTAGTATGCTACTAGTACCTATATAAAATGTAAAAAAAATTACATAAAAATTCATGATATTTATGATCTTTGCCAAGAAAAGCATCAAAGAAAGAAAAATTTTCAAAATTATAAAATTTTGGCAAAATTTCAAGGTTTATTTTATGAAATACTGATATATTGTCATTTTTCCTAGATTTTTTGCCTTTAAAATGCTAATTTAGGGTAATTTAGAATAATTTGTGAGTTTTTATATGACCTTAGACCTCGGATTGACCTAGAGGTCTGAAATCCTCATATTACTACGAGTATAATAAACTAATAAGATTCCAAATTTATAAAACTTGAGCAAAATTGCGATTTATTTATTGAAATACATAGGTGCAAAGTTTTCTGTTCTTTTTTTTACCTTTAAAAGGTAAGTTTTACTGGATAATTTGTGATTTTTATGAGATTTTGGGTTGACCTAAAGGTCAGAAATGTACTTATATTCTGTAACACCGGATAGCCTACTTATAAAATCCTACTAGATAGTACTTGTACCTAATTTTCAAAATCCCATAAGAATAACATGCTCGTAAATATGAGATTTTTATAATATAAGAAGTGACAGTTTGATTGACTAGTAAACATAATCATAATCATAAGATTCTCAGGTATGTGCTATACTAGTACAAGTACCTACTACAGAGTAATATAAATAGCACATTTTTGACTAATAATAATATTATATCTCATTATTTACCTAGTACTAATCAAGTCCCAAATTTAAATGGGGATTTTAACCGTTTTAATTCCTAAAAATACTCATTTTATTACACAGATACTCGTATATATAGTATATTTTATAACAATTTAATTTGCTTTGAAATTTAGAGATGATAATGTCTTATTAGAGAGTCTGAAGACTGAGGGTGTATTAGCAATTTAGCATATTATATAGCTTAGGATAATAGTCATTATAATAAGTGGTAAGATAGATAAATTATAAAAGTAATAATTTGTTGATGATGGTTTGGATTGCATTGCTTTGCTTTGCTTGGTAAGAACACTTTTGAAAAATAAAATTTTAAGGATCCGTTAGGTATGGCATCATAGCCTACTAAATTACTATGCTTCAAAACTTCAAAACCCATAAACTCCTTGTACTATGGCTTTACTTTAGTAGGCATATTTATACACAAGTTCTTGAGAGATTTTTCAAGAAATTTTTAATCAAAATTAAAATCTTTATTCTTGAGATATTTTGGTATATTAACCTACTGGCTACTGGGTAATGTATATCATTACCTGTAATTAAACCATTAAAAAATCCTTCTTATAAATCATCATAATATCCACAAAACCAGCCCATTCTTACAAAATTTTCCAAAGTTTTGTAAGAATTGTCATAATATATGAAAAATTTTGATTGAAATTTCTACAGATTTTTATTTTTGTAAAGATTCTGTAATTTAAGGCTATAATTTTGGAGATTTCTGAATGAAATGAGGTGATTTATTGAAAAATTTCGATATCTGATCTTTAATAAGGGTAGATTAGGCATAGTTGGGAAAGAATCAGCTAAACTTAGCAGGTATTATCAGCCTGATACTTATTCAAATACAACAATCATATCTACGATGCTTAAAAATTCAAAAATTTGATCAAATTTGACATCAAAAGAGGACTTTTTTCGCTGAATTCGAGATTTCAAAAGCTAAAATTTTCCAAAATTCTCGATTGAATTTTAAGATAGTTTTGTTTTGAATTTAAAAATGACCATAAAATGCCAGTCTATTTGATTTACTTTTTCTGTGATTTAAGTTCTAAATTGTCGGTTTGAGTGATAAAAGCTAGAAATTAAGAGGCTTAAATTTGAACATCTTAAATGACCACAAAAACCTCAAGAAAAGGCATAAAAATAAAAAAATAAATAAAAAAGTTTACTATTTATCTTTAAGATACTACATTCATTAGGTATTATTAGTTTTATTTAAAATTGAGGAATTGGGGAATGAGTTTGTCATACTTTTATAGCTTGCTTTTGTTCAATAAAAGTAAATACTTTTATCAGTCAGTTGTAAAACTCGCCGAAAAAAAGGACAGTTGGTCATTTAATCATCTTGAAATTGGATTTTGACAAATTAAGATCGTCAAAGTGTGACTTATAAGAAAATTTTGGATTTTTTAAAATGTCAAATTGTCAAGCGTCATATTCAAAAAAATTTAAGAAAATTTTGCGAAAAATTGACCAAAGTTGCAACTAACTCTTCAAACTTTGGTACTCGATCTGTAGGGTATTGACATTTCGGCCAAAAAATATTAAATCTTGAATATTGTATTGATTTTATAAATTTTTTGGAAATTTTTGCCTAAAATTGATACTTTTTGTAAATAGTATTTAGGTACTAATAAGTAGGGTACTTAAGATTACTACTACTTATAACACTGAAGTAGATATTGGAACCATTTTTAAATCAAAATTTTGACCTGAATCAATCTTATAAATGCAATATAGGTAGGTAGGTACCTATGTAAATGTTCAAATTCTGATTTTAAAATTCGATAATTCGATATTTTGAGCATTGAATATTTCAAAATTTGGTTAAAATAGGTAGGAAAACTCCAAGATTGACAAATCTCAAAAATAAGCTTAAAATCTCATTCCAGAAAACTTTTTAATAATTTTATAGTTTAAGTTTTTTTGGGAATACAAATTGATCAAAAAATTTATCAAAAAAAAAGGATCAAAAAATTTATTGTAAAGACTCATTGTAAATTTTTGTCATTCTTTGTAAGGGGACATTTTGTTCGAAAATGGTCAAAATTAATTTAGAAATTGTGCTAAAATTACCCTAAAATTTCAAACAATTCAATGTAAAGAGGCTAAGGTATAATATAATTTATATACTGTAATGCATTATGATCCAAATTTATCGTGTAATAAGAATGGTCTAAAGATAAGTAAGGTTTAAATGAGGATTTAGAAGGATAAAACATTTAAGCTAGGATTTAATTAACTACTCTTTAGAAATTCTCGGATCATTGTGTAGTTCCATACGTAGGATTATATCTAGAGGAATAAGGACCTTATTTATCAAAATTATGTGATTTTCGGAGATCAAAAATAGTTTCTTAAATTTTTAAATGGCACAACAAGATCCTATAAGGGTTCTTCAGGCCAAAGTTTAAAATTGGTCTATTATTTTCGAGTTATAATTATACTCTGTAGAGGGGCAGACAAACAGACAGACAAATGGATAAACGGACAAACAGACAGACAAACAGGCAAACAGACGGATAAACAGACAGATGGACAGACAGACAGACAAAGTGCAAGCCAAGTTAAAGTGCTCACTTCGCTCGCCCAAATAAAATAAAATAATTGTAAATTGTAGTTTTATTTTAGTAGTGCGCTGGGTCAGTTGTGATGGGAGATATATGAATGTTTCCCCGCTCTAATAAGCTCAAATGCAAAATCTCTTACAAAAAACTACAAAACCCATTATTATGCCATTATTATTATTATGTATTAAACATATGTTGAACCCTATTATAGTTACTAGCTTAAGTATATGATTTTAGTATTAAACTCAAGTTAATTTCCTTTAAAAACCCTTTAAATACACTTTATTATGTCGGTTCTAATCTTTTAATTTCAAGCTCAAGAGCAACAGCAGAATCTTTTATTAAGAATTTTTAAATGCACAAATTATTTTCTCTAAAATCCCGTTTCTTTTGATGGTTTATTTGAAATTTTTCTAAATACCCTGCCTTATACTTGTAGTATCTGCTAATGCATAGCAAATGGTACTTGATATTTTTTTTTGAATTTTTTAATTTGTTAAACCCAAGCCTTGAGCAAATTATAATATACCTATATACAGATACTTGAATTTAATTGTGATTTATGTAATTAAATGATTAGAACTCTCAGAAAAGCTCGAATTTTTCAAATATAAGCAATTTTTTACGTTTAAACTATCTATAGGATCTTATTAGGGTTCTTAGGTTAGATTAGAATTTTTAAAAATTTTGGGTTAATTTCATACAGGGGAAAGGTTAGACCTAGACCTAGAATACTGGGGTAAATTCAACCAAAATAGGGATATTTGGCTGAATTTATCCATTAAGTTGGCTGAAATTAACACAAAATATCTTAAAAAACTAACCTAACCTAAAATAAAATAAAAAAGATCACACAGGGGTAAGATTAGATTTAGAATACTCCGTATAAGGGTAAATTCAACCAAAATAGGGATGAAATTAAACTTAATTTATTAAAATCATGATTATTTTGCAAAATTTTAAATTGCAACTGCACTTCAACAAAGCTTAATATGACCTAACCCTTTTTCAAATTGTCAACTAGTTGTACTCGTACAAATACTTGACTGATTTTTAACAATATTTAGCTTAACTAGGTTTTTAAGCTGAGTGATTTGACAAGCCTAATCGTGGATAATTATGAATTAAAACCTACTAATCGATTATACTTTGTATAATCCAAAGTCTAGGTATCACAGTGTATAGTATTACATAGGGAATATGAGCATATAGAATATAGGTGACTAACTCAACTTGAATTTCAAAAAAAAGTTTCGATTAAAACAAGTCTTATGGGATGGGATACGAGATTTATTTTTTTCTCAGATTTACGGTCATTGCAATTCAACTGAACTGACCATTTATGGTCGCTAATTGCCATTTACTGTACGTGTTTTTTGGTCAACAATGTAAAGTTCAGGCGAAATTATAATACTTTAGTTATATAAGTATATATAATTTACTTGGTTTATAACACTGCCCTTGAGACATTTGAGAAAAACATAATTTATCGCACACAAACAGCCAGATAAGAGCCAGATCTTTGTATAAATAACACTATTTTGGTATCAGGAAATAAGTCAAAAATCGTATTATCAAATGGCAAAATAACAACAAAATTCTCTTTATAAGGACCATTCGGAACTATATTAAGACCATTAGGAATTCTTCTGATTATGAACTTTCCTTAAGAGTCCAATCAAATTAAGTTCAAAATATGAAGGCACTACTTACTTAAAAATTATCTAATGTACATAACGGCCAAACTTGGCTTCATTTTTTCTAAAACGGTTCAAAAAGTGCCAAAAATCTCCAAAATCAAAAATTTTATTTTGAAATTAATTTGCTTCATATAAATATAGGTATGTACCATACTACAGATAGCTCTATTTTGGGCATCAACATCTACTTTTCAAAAAAAAATCCAGATTTGAAAGGAGAAAGAAATTGAAGATCCTGACTTCTAATTCAGAAAAAAATCAAGTCTCTGAAGAAAAGGTCTAATCAGACGAAGTTCAAAATAAAATTAATGATAGGTAGTATAAAATGAAAAAGGCTAAATCTCTAAATTTTACAAAAATTGACCAAATTTTTTTAAAAACGGTTCAAAAAGCAAAAAGTGCCATAAGCTGCATATAAGTTTCTTACAAAAATCTTGATAAATTAAAAATTTCACAAAATTTTTGAGAAAAGGATGTCTTTGGGGTTATACAGGGTTTTTGGGCCTTTATAGTGTATAGCAGAGGTATAACATTATAAAGGCCTGAAGCCGAAGAGTTCTTTTAAGATTTTCTAAATTCTCTTTAAATAAGATAGATCATAAAGTATTTTAAGCTTTTTACAAACACCAAAGATTTTCCAAACCAATCTTGAAAAAGTTACAAAACCTAATTTACCAACTTTTTTCTAAAAATGGTATAAAAATATACCCAAAAATTGTACAAAATTAGCCCGAATTTCATTCAAAAAGTAGTCGTCGAGATATCCATCTATATGATTAAATGCTCTATTTTTGCATATTTTTAGCTAGGTAACTATACTACAGAATATCTAGGCATGCATATATACACTAGGATATTGTTGAGTGTCAAAAGTATCCCAACTAGAAATAGATTTAAAACACCCTTTTGTCCAAATTATTTGAAAAAAATGACCCAAATATCCTTTTTATGAATGGGGATTTCTACTAATTATTTCCATAAAGTGATATATCACATCTTGACCAAAATAACTATACCTTTAGTAGGGTATTTATATTTACATTTCTTTCAATCAAAAAACTATTAACTAAGGTATACTACTAAGGCTTTAATACTGATTTACTTTTATTGCGATTTCACATACTTAAAATGCCAATAAAATTGAAGTAAAAGAGAAATTTTAGTACTTACATAAAATCCTTTTGAATTTAAATGGCTTTTTTGTAAATTGAGTGTTTTTTGTGTAAAAAATCCTCAAAAATCTTCAAGAATTTTGAGTCATTGTGTGCGAATATTTTTGGCACTTTCTTATGTTTTTTTGACCTAAAATTTGCAAAAAAAATAATTAAAAATTGTGAACAAGTGCCTTAATATAAGTAATGGGTAGTATTATAAAGAGGTGTGGTTTAAATACAAATAATACGAGCTTTAAAGTTTAGATTTCCGCATTCGAACCCGACTTTTTTTTGATATTGGAAAACAAGTTTTTGCACTCTTACCTTTAGTTTTCAATTTAACACTCAATACTTATAGTACCCTACCTACATAGTAGTAATAGGGTATACAACATATACAAGTATTTGCTAAATATTTCAAAAAATGCACAAAAACTTGGGTTTATTCCAAAAAATGTAATAAAATGTCAAGAAAAATGACTCGAAATGTCTAAAGAAGTATCAAAATTTCAAGGAAATTGAGTCAAAATCATAAAAAAGTCGGCAAAAATGGCCAAACTTTCTAGAAAATTGATTCAAAATAATTTAAATTAAGGCAAAAATGGTCAAAATTTCAAGAAAATTGAATCAAAATTCTAAAATTTCTTCAAAAATTGATCAAAATTTCAAGAAAATTGAATCAAAGTCATATAAAAGTCGGCAAAAATGGTCAAAATTTAAGAAAAATGGGCAAATATTCCCAAAATTATACAAGAACATTGAATCGAAATCATGAAAAATTAGGCAAAAAGTCTCAAAATTTCGAGAAAACTTGAAAATATGAAGGAAATCCTCTAAATTTTGTGAATACTCTGAATTAGTCTCAAAAAATCGAGGAAAATTCTCAAAATTCTCTACAAAATTTGCTTTATTACCTTGAAATCCACTAAAGCTTTCGAAATTCTTGAGAAAAATTCATAAAATTCCTTTAAAAATCACAGAAATATTTGAAAAAAATAGACAAAATCACACTTAAAACCTTCAAAATCCGATTAAAACGAGTCAAATTTGGTCAATGAATCCTTTAATGTAGTAAGGTGAGAATTACAGTAAATTAAGGTAATAAATGTGCGGTCACTTTACCTACAAAAGGCTAAGGGTTGGACAAGAAAATGTAAATTTAAACTTGTCCAGTCCAGAAAACAGTTACTATTTCAGAATTCAGAATGGTCACATACACTTATATATAAGTAGCATATATAAACTATGTATATGGGTATATTTATATGGAATTTTGAAAATGTAGGTAAGATTTTTGAGAAATCACCTCAAGCTATCTATGTGGGTAAGTATGTAGTATGTATTTCAAATACACCTTTGAAATTTAGATATTTTTTTTTGTAAATGTTCTTCAGGACTGAGGATTCAATGTGAGACTGAGAAGAAATAATTGAAGTTTCGAACAACGGGTCTTTTTTTTCACCCCTTTGCTTACCAAGTTTGAAAAACATCATCATATTATTCATAATACTACTAGTACTAGTACTAGTATCAGTAGATACTACATAATACTAGTACTAGTACATTTATTTATATGGGTTTCATTATAAGGATTTCAAGTTTAAAGGGGGAAGATGAGCTACCACTTTTTTACATTTGATCTGTAGTTATTTACAAGTATCTATACATACATAGCATAGTAGGTAAATACAAATGTAGATACTTATGTAAATTTTGAAAAAATCGTTTGAGATTTGAGTCATACTGATGGGTTCTGATACTATTACAACAGTTATTAGAATAAGTAAAAGGTTAAAAATATCATAATATATGCACTTATAAGTATTTTGACAATATCAAGATCAAGATACAATGACTTTGCACTAGTTTAGACTCATCTAGACTAGATCAAAGTTGAAAATTTAGTCAAGATTTTATAAAAAGAATCTGAAAGGAGATATTTGGCTTTACCATTATAAAGGCCAGAAAGTCTGAAGAAATCCTTTAGTCGAAATTTTGCAAAAAAGTCAAAGATTTAGTCAGACTAAAAAGTCTAATGTATATTTGATATTTTACAAAAATATGATTTTATCTGTATAAGTCTAATGAAAAAAAAACAAACTTTTAAAGTTAATTTTTCAATATTGGTTGCTTTAATTTCAAGTATGGAATATTTTGGAACAAAAAATCAAATTTTTTGGAAAGTGGATACTCGTATCTTTGGGCTATAATGGCTTTCTGGCCTTTATATGAGGTCTAAAATACAAAGGTCTGAAAACCAAATAGATCCTTAAGGATTAGTCAAAAATTCACTCAAGATTTTAGTCAAGATTTTACAAAAATTAAAGTAGACCTTTTTACAAAATTGTCAAAAATTTGATAGAAATTGCGAAAAATTTTCTATAAAGAGAAATAGATATTATGATTTAAGCAATTTAGAAATTATTGCTAGATTTTGATACAGGCTATAAGATTTAATCATCA
>JAQIXA010004850.1:0-10498 GCA_034699045.1 Nanhermannia cf. coronata Gr-Ori-00579 | reverse complement strand
TAAATGGACCAAATCTAGGATTTCAAATGGAAATTTTGAAAAAATACTAAGCTTATCATTGCAATTAAATATATATAAACAGAGTAGTTCAAAAGGAAACCATTTTTATGAATTTGAAATTATAGGTACTAGCTGATTTGTATGTCATTCTTAATATTATTATGGTACTTAATAAAGATAATGTGAGTAAGTATAATATACTAAATGTATGTATGTAGGCACTCTAATAATTCAATGGACAAAATTTAGAATTCTAAATTGCAAATTTTAAGATATTTGAGATAATAAAAAATTCGTATTTTTTTTTTGTTTACAGGGGTAAAAATAGCCCTAAATCATATGATTAGCAGTCAATATTACAATTAGTGTAATTACATAATATTATAGAATACTATGTAACTTAAAATATAATTTATTTATTTACCAAAATTGTATTGTGAACCAAACCTTAGACAAAGTATGTAGTATAATAAAAAGTCTAATAAAATTTTTAACCTACACTACACTATATCAAAGTGCATCTATTATTATTATTATTACGTAAATAAATTCCTAAGAAGAAATCATCGCACAAAATTATGATTTACATATGTAAATGACTCATCAGCTTTGTAAATTCTTTCTAATTTTGAAAACCGAGATTTCATTATTATTATTATTATAATTAAATGAACGAAATCTAGGATTCCAAATTACAAAATTGGAAAAATACCAAGCTTGTTCAAATTTCAAAAACTATCTATAGAGATACATAGCACAAATTTTCAAAAACTCAAAAAAAAAATCATATCCTTAATAAAAGATAAATACCCCTTTCTTAAAGTAAATTAATATAGGTATGATGATTTTCAAATTTAAAAATTTTGACAAGATATTTCCAAATTTTAGAGATTTTGAAATATTGTAAATCCTGGATTTTGTAATTCATAAATGAAATTCTTAACGAGGATATGGCCAAAATATTTGTATAGCAAAATGATGCTGTTGAAGATGAGAGCGTACAAATTGACCCCCCGACCTCGGACTAAAGACTCGAAAAGCCCCACAAAGGTCAACACCAAAATGACCTTTCGAAATATCAACCAGATTTTACATTTACTTAAAGATTCCTAGAAAATGAAATATATTTATTAGAGATAAATTATTATTGTAAGTTAGGGATAGTACACATATGACTAATGTTTAATTTCATCCCTATTTTGGTTGAATTTACACATAAATTTTGAACTATGGTATGAAAAAAATCCAATTTTTTAGCATTTGTTTAGGTTATTATAATTTTTTTAAAATTTGGGTTAATTTCATAAGGTGGTCAGTGGTATAGAATAGATAGACTAAAAATTTTGAGATAAATTCAACCAAAATATGGACGAAATTAAATCTTAGTCATTTGTAAAGACTTTAGTTTAATATCATTTTTATTTGTTTGAAATTTACCCCTATATTATATTGGTCTAACTTTACCCCGGTATGAAATTAACTCAAAATATTTTTAGTTTATTACCCTATATGGGTTAGGCCATGATTTTTTTTAAAATTTAGAGTAATTTCGATAAAAGGCAAAGTTAGACCATAAATATAGGGTTAAATTCAACCAAAATAAGAATGAAATTAAATTTGTGTCATTTCAAAAACCCCTAATCTACCCCTATTTTCTCATTAAAATACAAAGTTTTGTATACCTGAAAACCGCTTACGAAAAGTAAGATAGAAAATAAAAATTCGGCTAGGAAAATTGCCAAACCAATCGAGAAAATTACACGGTGTATCAATACTCCATCTAAAAAAATTTTAAATTGAATCCTTATGTAAAAAACACCCTGTATACTTTTGTGGTAAATAGTAAATTATATTATTTTGTTTTGTATTTACGATCAATCCCAGCTATTATTTCTTCTTTATATGGTGTATCACTTGGTTTTGATTTTTCAATTTCCATTCGAAGCGACATCTCTGCCTCATACTCTAACCAAATGAAGATAACTATCCCACTCAAGATCAGGCAAAAGATCTATAAATTAAACTAGGATTTAATTAACTTCTATCTTTTTAATTAATTATTATTTGTACGAGCAAAGCGATTAATTGCCATAAATTGTAATGGTAATGGAAATTTTAACCATTTTTTAAGGCAATAAAGGTCAACTTTCGAGCCAAATGAATATCACTCATTTTTTGGTTTATATTCACATTCATTAACATTGATAATTCTTAAAGGGTCCATAGTACCAGTACCCCATGGGTTAGGTTAATCTGAAATTTTGCTCTAAATAGTATAACTAGACCCTATAAGGATCATTCAAGTCAAGTTTGTTTGAAATTGGTCCAATAGTTTTCGAGTTATTTTGTTTACAAACAGACAGACAAAATGCAATCTAAGTTATATATTAAGTGCTCCCTTCGCTCGTATACTATTTGACTTTTTCTTGCTAGAGTCTAAAATCTAGACAAAAAATTTCAAAATCTATAAAGAATAATCTAGAATCTAATGAAAAATTTGTAAAATTTTACCATGTCAAGAACTCCGATTAATTTGACCCCAAATTTCAAAGGTCGACCGCAACAAGTCTCCATTTTAATTGAACTTTTTTCCATTTTGCAAATTTAAAATTTTATTGACTTCTATTGAGTATGTTTTATCGGTAAAATATTAAAAGAGACTGGACAAAATAATAGGGGTATTTAAATACGACCATCATCTTTGAAGAACATCATCGATTGCTAGAGGCGATTTAACATACATCCAACCTAACCTAAGGTACTTTAGATTCAAAAAGCGATACATTCGTATAGGTACATACAAATTACATATATATATACAGGGTGGTCCAGAGCTATAGACCCGATCTTTATATGTGTATACCTCTTATTAAAGTAAGAGGTATACACATATAATAAGAGGTATACTTTGGTGAATGGTCAAAACTAGCTGAAACTAGGATTATGGTAAAAATTTTGAGAATTTTTGATGTTTTTTGAGATATGTATTTTAAAAATTTGTTCATAAAATGCAAAATATTTTGAATTTTTTTTTGTTTTGAAAGTAGTGTATTGAATTCCGCTAAAAAATGTAAAAAAAGAAAAAAACGGCATTTCGTCAAAAAGATAAAAAATTTCTAAAATTTTTCATTTTTTGAACAAACTTTTAAAATATCACAAAAATCATCAAAAATTCTCATTTTATGATAATCTTATATAATTTATTCTTTAAGCTAGTTTTGCTGACCGTTTATCAATCAAAATGTTTCTTAATATGAGTTTTCCACATACATATTAAGAGGAACACCTCTGGACCACCCTGTATATTATTGTTCTGATTAGTATTTTACGTAATATTGTATACCTTATAGGTAAGGTACATTCATTCAAATACATGTTATTTTTTCTATACCTATAATATCTCTACTATATACCTAAGAGTATAATATTATATACATATTTATAATGCATAAATGGTATAATATTTATAATATGCATCTAAATCATAAAAAAAATACGTCAATTACTATAAGCTCAATCAAGATTTCCTAAGAATTGTGAGCATAAAAAATTAATTTAAATTTTCAAATGACTCAATATGAAATTAGTAGAATTCAATTGGTATTCTCTCTAAATTTTGAAATTTTGAAAAAACTTGATATCCCACTATTATACCTGTACATATAATATATGTATAATAATTCAATGGACAAAATCTAGTTTTTTAAATTGAAAATTTTGTGATATTTAAGATAATAAAAAATTTGTTTTAGGATGTATATCGCAGATTACGATTACAATACAGTCAATTTTAAATACATTTTACATTAAAATGCTTGTTTCCTTTAAAAATTTAAAAATTTAATATCAAAATCTATCTTTAAAATCAGAACAAAATTTTCAAGTTTTAAAACCAAAAATTGGGTATATGCCCTATTATGCTTTAAAACTCATATTAAGCTATATGATATATTATGCTCAAGAATATTATATATTCATATTTGCACATACTTGTGATTTTTTACCTAATTTTATTATAAAGAATGATTTTATTAATTTAGATACAATTTGAAGTGTAAATTTATATTGTAAAATCAAACAAATATTTGTTAGGTATTTCTGAATTGATCAGTCCAGCTGAATTCATATATTGGAGTTCCTCCACAAAATTCCTCACGAGGGTGTGACCAAAATATTTGTATAAGAAAATGATACTGTTCATGATGAATCCAAATAAATCAAATCCCTGACCTCGGACTATAGGGCTGAATAACCCAACAAAGGTCAACACCAAAATCACTTTACGGAATGTCAGCCAGATTTTACACTTTCTTAAAGATCCCTATAAAATATTTAAAAAAATCATTATTTTGCGAGCGAAGCAAGCAATTGCTAGGACTTAATCAACAGCTCTTTAGCAGTTGATTATAAATTGGGCGAGCAAAACGATGAACTCATTTTCATTGCTTATTGCTCAATTTTCCAGGGCCAAAGATTAATTTTTTGGTTAATTAAATGTCAAATTCTGAATCTCCATATTTGATAACCTCTAGAACCACTTAAATCTTATTTTTGATTTTTCCTATTTGATTAACATGGGGATACCCCTAAGGGTCCCCTGACCCCCATGGGGTGGGGTAATCTAAAAAATTTATCGAGCATGCACAACTAGACCCTGTAAGGGTCCTTCATACCAAATTTGGTTAAAATCGGTTGAGTAGTGTTTGAGTTATGCCGCGAACAGACAGACAGACAGACGGACAGACGGACAAAGTACAAGCAAATTTGAATAGTAAGGGCTCTCTTTGCTCGGCCAATTATTCAAAATTAGCTTGAACTTTGTCCATCTGATAGTTTTTTTTACCGATTTTAACCAGACTTGGCATGTAGGACATTATATATTTGTACCATTCATTTCGACAAAAATTTCAGATTTGAAATAAAAGTTCAATACCTTATTGGCACCAACGAGTAGTAAAACTGAGAATAGAAATTCGATCAAAAACATCACCAAACCGACTGAGAATACCACACGAATTATCAATAGCAAATCTACAGAAAGAATTTTTTTTTAAATTAGCATTTTATATAAAAACACCCTGTATAAGATAAATTATATAAAATTAATGTATTTTACTATCAATCGCAGATATTAGCTCATCTCTATTTTCATATAATCTTGTTTCCAATTTTTCCTTTTCAATTGGAGTTGCCATCTCAGCCTCAATCCAAACATACAAAATAAAGACGCTTAATGATATGCAAAGAATCTAAAATATAATTATAGAAAAAAGCTTTATATGTGATTAAACATCTTAAAGGCCTGAAATCAGAAAATACCTATTTACCCTTTTTGTTAGGATATTCTATGCCAAAATAAAAAAAATTTAAATTTTGTAATATTTTACCATATCAAGAATCGCAATAAATTTGACCCCAAATTTTAAAGATCGACCACAGCAACTTTCCATTTTGATTGCCATTTTTGAATTTTTTTCCATTTTGAAAATTTCAAATTTTATTGAATTCTATTGAGTATGATTTATCGGTAGTGTATTAACAGAGACTGGACAAAATACTAGAGTTATAAATAGGACTTTATTTTAAAGAACAATATCATGGATTATTCCTGAGGCGATTTCTCCACATTATAAAAAGTGTTTAAATATCAAGAGAGCTCTCAAAATTTTCAAAATAGATATTTAAGCACCTATTTTAACCTACATTTTATTTCAAAAATTTGAGTTTTAGTAAAAATTTTTGAATTAAATAAATTGAAATTGAGCAAAAAAAAATGAATATTATCCTAAATTTATATTTTGAAATTTTTATTTTGGTCATTTATGCCAGTAAATGTATTTTTATTCAGCCATTTTGGTCACCCCTATTTTAGCCAGCCTTACCTAAAGACAGGCATTTGACACTTAAAAAATTTGTCAAATTTTGTACCTATAATATAATGTATGTATATGGGTCGTATATATGTTCAAATTTTGGTTCAAATTTGGCAAAATTTTATATATGGCAAAAAAGGAGATTGTTTGGTAAGTTGTATTTAAATTAGCTTCAAGTCAAATCTTCAAGATACTTTAAATTCAAAAATACATTCATATTCGTAATACATATATTATGTATACAAAGTACCTATAATACTTACCTGTATAGTATTTATTTTACATAATATTCGAATACATTTTTTTCTTTCGTTATATCATATCTCTAACCTATAAGTATCGAATATAAATATTATAAATTTATTTTATAATTCATAAATGGTACCTACCCTATATGAAACAATGTATCTAAATTCAAAGGAAAATGCATCAATCAATTACATATATAGAATTCTAAGAATAGTTATTCATCATCAAAATTGATTTAAATTTTATTATATGCCTCATATTATATGTTATATACAAGGTGTTCCAGAATAAGATGGCTAATTTGAATGCTTTTATATTATAGTAGGGTACCTAATAGGTATATGTAAATTAAAATTTGCAAATAAAAAGCAATTATACTATACTATATTAATTATAGATTTTGAAAATTGGTGGATCTTGGCCGAGTTTCTAATTCATCGATGAAATTCTTGACGATGGTATGTCCATAAAATTTGTATAATAAAATAATACTGTTGATGATGAAGGCTAATAAATTGAAATTTCCTCGGATTATAGGGCTGAATAACCCAACAAAGGTAAACACCAAAATCACTTTACGAAATATTAGCCAGATTTTGCATTTCTTTAAAGATTCCTAAAGATTGAAATCAAAAAAAAAATTATTATTGTTCGAGCGAGGCAAGCAATTATTATTTAAAATTTGCTATCATTTTGTCCGTCTGATTGTCTGTCTGTCTTTTTGTTTGTATGTCTGTTCACGGCATAACTGGAAGACTATTAGACCGATCTTAACCAAATTTGACTTGAAGGATCCTTACAAGGTCCAGAGGAATTCTCGAACATTATTTGATCGATTTTAAGCAAATTTGGCTTGTAGGACCCTATAGGGCCTAGTTGTGCCATATTTGATAAAAAATTTAAATTTAAAAAATTTTTTAATACCCTTTTGGCACCAACGAGTAGTAAAACTGAGAATAAAAATTCGACCAAAAAAAACGCCAAACCAATCGAAAACGATACACGAATTACCAATAGCACATCTACAAAGAAATTTTTAAATTAGTCGTTTGATTATAAGACACCCTGTATAAGATTTTTATAATTAGTGTATTTACTATTAAGTGTAGCTTTTTTATCGTCTACACTTTCTTACCTGGTTGCAATTTTTCTTTTGCTGCTGTCTCAGCCCAAATCCAAAATCCCGATATAAATGCAATTAATGATATGCAAAGGATCTAAAATATAATTATTAAAAAAATTATTTTTTCCAATTTTTAAGAGTATCCTAACTATTCCATTTGATACTATCTCTCTTATTTTAAGATTAGGTGATACATATATGTATAGGTAAGTATCTGTAAATTTAAAATTTTGAAATGATAGATCTTTGCAAAAATTTTACCATATCAAGAATCGCAATTAATTTGGCCCCAAATTTTAAAGGCCGACCGCAACAAGTCTCCATTTTGATTGGAATATTTTTTAAATTTTTTCCTTTTTGTTATTTCTTTAATGAATTTGATTTTTTTATGAATGATTATATCAGTATAAGAGACGGAATAAGAATCTTTTTTTGTTATATAAATATGCGGCAATATTTCAAGGACAAAAGTTGAGATATTTTTAATAATTAGTAATTGTCATTGAGAATCCATTAAAAGAATACGCATTCCTTGATGCGGTTTCTCCACATAAAAAAGTTTTAAACATCGAGAAAGCTCACTACTAAACCAATTTGAAATCGCTGACTAAAATTACTAGACAAATAAATTATGGGTGACTATCCATTATTGTGAAACTGTGAGCCCTTTAATTTGAAAATATGGGGAAATTTGTTATTTTGACCAATTTGGATTTGAAACCTTAAAAAAACGAAATAGAATAATATTATGGTTAAAGGCCCGCGTACAGGGGCCTAAAGTCTAAATTCTGCCCATGTTATCAAATGGCCTTTTTAGGTGAACTTCGGTCGGAGAAATCTCTTTAAGTACTCCACGTAGAGACTTGAAACTTTTTTCATTATATACGTAGACACATTTTACACGAAAATGCGCAATTAAAATTTTGATTAAAATTCAGGTACGATGTAAAAAAAAGTAAAAAAAAATAAGCAAAGGTTTTTTTATGTACTTAGGACTTGATAATTAAAAATGTGTTACTCCATTTCCGTGTAAAATGTGTCTACGGATATAATAAAAAAAGTTTCAAGTCTCTACGTGGAGTACTTAATGTGAATTCTCCGACCGAAGTTCCCCAATAAAGGCCATTTGATAACATGTGGCAGAATTTAGACTTTAGGTGCATGGGGCATTGAGCCTTAAAATCTTTGCTCGCCTAATTTATATTTTTTTCAAAAGCGGTTGATTAAGACCTAGTAAATTTTACTCGCAAGCTAGCAAATCCTTTGATATTACAATTAATGATAAGTATTTTGTACCTTTAAAACTTCGCGGTCTTTTTGATAGTTCTAAACCACAATGCCTCAAATTCAAATTTAAAAATACATTTTCAATTTTTCCCGGATTTGACTAAAAATATAAGGATAAATTCAACTAAAATAGGAATGAAATTAAATCGTAGCCATATTATGTCATATTGCCATAAATTACTAATATTTTTTCTAAAAAAAATTCTCATAATAAAATAAATAGCATTAGGTCAACAAGAATTAAAATCAATACAAATTTTAACAAAAATAAATAAATATATAAATCATTCATTATCCTTGTCAAATGTCAATAAATCAGTCAATTTTCAAATCTCCTAAAACTTAAGAATTTATTTTTGTACTTTTAGATACTTTTAGATAATTTCAGCTTTTATTGTTTTAAAACACCCTGTAAGGTTTGGCTTTACAAAGCGCTTCAAAATAATATGATGGAGATTTAGCTTGATGTTTTATTTTTATTATTCATAATTTGATTTTTTTTATTAATATAAGGAACATTTATATTACATAATAATATAGTGTGTAGTAAATTAGTACTTATTTCAAAATAAAAAACAACCAAACCAAATATTATTAAATTAAGGATTTTGAAAATTGGTTGGTCTTGGAGTTTGTAATTCATCGACGAAATTTCTAACGACGGTGTGTCCATAAAATTTGTATAGCAATATGATGCTGTTGATGATGAAGGCTAATAAATTGAAATTCCCTCGAACAATAGGGCTGAATAAGCCAAGAAATGTCAACACCAAAATCACTTTACGAAATATTAGCCAGATTTTGCATTTTCTTAAAGATTCCTATATAAATTGAAATCAAAAAAAAAGCATTAGTATGCGAGCGAAGAGAGCACTTTTATTTTTCATGCACTTTGTCCTTCTGTTTGTCTGTCCATATTATATGTACCTATACCTAAATTAGGTACTCAAAAACCACTTGTTTGATTGATTTTAACCAAAATTGGTATGAAGGATCCTTAAAGGGTCTAGTTTTGCCATTTCGACAAAAATTTCAAATTGCCCCATCCCTTGACTATATACTATATAAGAACTCTTTAATGAGGCTATATATAGGAGTAATTAAGGCTCAATGCCCCATACACCTAAAGCCTAAATTCTGCCACATGTAATCAAATGGCCTTTTTGGGTGTTAGATATCTCTTTAAGTACTCCACCTAGAGACTTGAATCTTTTTTTATTTTGTCCGTAGAGACATTTTATATTCTATGCAAATATTCGAATTTTGATTAAAGGTCAGGTACAATGTAAAAAAAAAGTAAAAAAGATAAGATTACTTTTTATTAATTTAATCAAAATTCGAATATTTGTATAGAATATAAAATGTCTCTACGGATATAATAAAAAAAAGTTTCAAGTCTCTACGTGGAGTACTTAAAGAGATTTCTAACACCCCGTCCACCCAAAAAGGCCATTTGATTACATGTGGCAGAATTTAGGCTTTAGGTGCATGGGACCGGGCCGTTAATAAAGCCGATTCATAATTTGACCCCAAAATTGACTTAAGGGTCAAAACTTTTGACCCTTAAGTCAAAATGGGGGTTATATACATGACTATGATCTTTATTTATCCTGCTAAATTTGAACTAAAATTTGATTATAAAAATGTGTACTTACACCACTGGCACCAACGAGTAGTAAAACAGAGAATAGAAATTCGATCAAAAAAAACGCCAAACCAATTGAGAAAATGACACGAATTATCAATAGCACTTCTACATAATAAATAGATTTTTTTAAACTAATTTATTTGATACCTTATATAAAAAACACCCTGTAATGAGAAATTAGTCATTTGATACCTTATAATTATAATATAAAAAATACCCTTATAATTATAATTATAATATAACTAGGCTTTAATCAACTCACTAGAAGTTGATTATTAATTGTGCGAGCAAAGCGTTGAAAATCTCATTTTTCGGTTT